>WNHD01008043.1:604-12132 GCA_011057455.1 Ganaspis sp. Gsp50
TATAACACAAAAGAAATTTTTCACTCTGGTGCATTTATTGATTCGAATTTAATAAAAATTTCTAACCCTACCTGAAAACCGTTCCGCAACTGGTACTTTTACCTTAATTCGAACCCAAAGGATTTTTCAAAATATTAAAAATTGTGGGAGATAGAACGGTTCGAATTTCGGTGTAACTTTTTTTTACAATTATTTTTATCTTCGTCATTTTTAAACCGATTTTAAAGAAAACTTACGTGAAGTACTAATTATGTTATATATTTTTTATTAATTATAGAAAAAAATCTATTTTGTTAATTTAGACATAAAAAATGTGAAATAAAATTTTCAATCTGATTTTTCTAACGTTTCGCCCCTTTTTATTTTATTTTTCCACATATTATCAAATTCCTCATTCTTTCACCTTTTATTTAAAAAAATTCACCTTTTATTTAAAAAAAATAATTAACTTGGAGACTCTGTTAGGTCCTAAGATATCACCCATTTCATAGTATCTTGCATTCTCATAAAGTTCAGCTTTGCATTACCTTCATTTGTCTTGTATCGATTTGTTTTGATAGTTAATAAAAATTTAGTATATATTAACTTAGAAATTGAGCAAAATAGTATAAAACGGGTGATATTTCTGGATTTAACAGACTCCATATAAAAAATATGTTCTAATATTTGCTTAGTTAAGAAAAACGAAAATAATAGTTAAGAATACTTTAGAATATCTGAGAATATTTCGGAATATCTGAGAATATATCAGAATATCTAAGAATATTTGGGAATATTGAGAATATTGAATACATATTGGAATACGTGGGAATATCTAAGGAATATCCGACGTGTGTACGAAGAATACCTTAGTTGACGACCCCTCGGGTTGACTACAAAATTTTTGTTTTCTAAAATTCTGTTAATATTCTACACCGTCTGTTGTGTGTTTGAGTTATCAGGTAATGAATATTAGTAATTTATTTTGAAATAGCTGGTGAACATTTATATACATTGTTCTGACCAGAGAAACTCAGTTTAAAAGAAGAGCAGCGACGAAGCGATCTGTAATAATTATTTTTTTGTGAACGTTAATTGATGCTCTTCGCGGCGCTTCGAGTAAATTGCTTTGCCAGTGTTAAATGAACCGAGTAACGCCAAAACAAACGTTTGTGTTTCGATTGAACGAACGCGTTTCGTTTGAACGAAATCCCGAGTGTGTTCCTTCGTAATTGAGAGCTCGCCAAGCTTTTTACACCCACTCCTCTTCTCTGCCCGGAATCTCGTATTATGTTGTATGGAAATACGTTATTTAATTATCCTCCGAAGTTTCATTTGGTCCCAATACAATTTTTACCTTTGTTACTCCAAATTTCTAATATAACTCTTTTGATCACTTTTGCTTTCTTTCTATTTTCAAATTATTTGTAAAAGATTATTCAAATTATTTATTATTTTTACTTCCTTTTCTGTTGTTGCTTCTTTTTATATCTTTTGCTTCTTTCTGTATACTTTTTATTTGTACTTTTATTCTTTTGTACCTTCTTTTTTTATTTCAACTTCTTTTTGCATCCTCGCATCGACACGAAACGATTGACCTACAAAAGGTTTATATTTTTTTTTTAGTTACACAAACGCCTTTTATATGATGTTTAGTGAGAATTGTACTTGAAAAAACAAAATTCAAACTTTAAAATCTGCAAAATGAAAAGTATAGAAGTCAGCCGGGCTGCCTTCTTTAAAATTAGAATTTGAATACGACAATGTATAGCGAACCTGTATCCGGAAAAGGTCAAGAATATTGATAAGTTTCGGTTAAGGAGCTTTTACTCGAGTCTTTACGTCATGGTGAAAATGCTAATTCTTTAGAACTTAAAAATGATGTTGTATTGCGAACCAGCCGCCGGAAATGGTTATAGAAATGTTGATGAATGTAGAATTTAATTCTAAGCTCAAAATAAATACTTCAAAAACTGTACAACTTTTCTATGTTCAATGGGGCATTATTTTTCGTAATGTTTAGTTTTTTAAAATTTTCGCGCCATTTTTTTAAGTACAAATGTTGTATGTAAGTAGTAAAATATTTTGTAAGCAATCCTTATTGAGATTTCGAATTAACCTTGCGAATCTGAGACATCGTTGCATAATAGCTCATCTTTATTCTGCAATTGATGCATTTTTTAACTTTTACGTCTTATTGTGCGCTTTTCTTATTTTTACATTTCTACTTTGGTCGTATTTTTATTTATTTCTTTTGATTTCACATTTAATTTTCTATTTCATTTTTCTCTTCTTTCTTTTTGTATTTTACATTTCTGTGTATTTTTTATTTCTCTATATTTCACATTTTTCATTATCTTTTATTTTGTCTCTTCCATTTCTCTTAATTTTTTAATTACTAGTTCAAGTAACCGTCAAATCAAATTATAAATTTGAGTAAATAATGTCTAATTCATATCAAGTAAACACTGGAATGTTTTTTTATAAATTGTCGAGTGGATAAAAAATTCGAGTTTGGAATAGGAGAATTTTAATACACCCTGTACAATGTAAATTGGTAAAAATGAGAGTTAATTGTTAAGTGTAAGATTAACAGATTAAATGAGACGTGTTTTTGATATTATCTTAAGGAGCTGGACAAAGATCTATTGGAAAAAGACAAAGAAGGAGAAATAGTAGTGTTGTAGAAGAAACATAAACAACAGAGAAAAAAAATGCAGAGGAACATTCCTGACTGACAAGCTACCTTGCGATGTCTCGTTTACCATATAATACAAGGCCTCTTAGATAGAAGGAAAGTGGTTGCTGCTGTGACTGAAACAGAAGCGATGGATCAGGACCGCGAAAATAGATTGAGAGAGCCTTTCGCGAGACAAGTGAATCGACAGTGGACTAGAATGCGAAAGATTTGCAAACATAATGGCGCTTTTAAAGTCCATAAAACTTTGCTTTCAATCATTCATAATATTATAAAAAAATATTAGTATAAATTATTATTCTTTTGAATATTAGTAGAGTGTAAAGTAATTTTTTTAAAATATTACTATAAACGATAAAATTACACATTTTTCCGCTTCTGAATAAAGGAAGCATTGTAATTGTGTGGAAATCGATTTTTTGAAAATAGATCTATAATCTACATACTTATTTTTTATCTAAAATGTTTACTCTCTAAATTTGAATTAGTGAATAGTCGTCCACCAATTTGAATTAGTAAGCATTTTTACTAATTTTTAGTAAAATTTCACTATTTGATTTAGTAGTAAAGTTAGTAAAAATACTTACTAATTCAAATTAGTGGACGACTTTTCACTAATTCAAATTTAGAGAGTATACTTTAAATGTAAGTAAATTGAGTTGTTTCAAAAATAATACAAACTGTTTTTCAACTGTTAAACCTATTTTTGTAAAAAAGGATATAATACATTATTAATGTGTGAAAATTTGCATGTGAAAATTTTATATGAATATTTTATAATAATTTATATATTTTAATTTTATTTTTAATTTATTATATGTATAATAAATTATTTTCTCTCAATTTTGTCATATTTTCTCCTCGTTATATTCGTTTCTTTTTCTCCTCATTTAAAAGTTTCTTTATTCCAAGTTATCCCTACTTTTTTCTCCCTTTTAGTTGCCACCTTGTATTTCTTTTTTATTCCTTTTAATTACCACCGTGATTATTTTTTATTCCTTTTAATTACCATCTTGATTATTTTTTATTCCTTTTAATTATCAGCTTGTTTGTTTTTTATTCCTTTTAATCACTAGCTTCCTTGTCTTTAATTCTTTTAGTATTTTTATCAGAGCAATTAATTTGAATTAAAATATTCTGTGAAAATTTGAGAATAAAAAAAAGAATTCGTCTCTTTAATGTCATTTTTCTGAAATTCCTGAGTAGCACTTTTCGACTCCTTTCATTATCATCCTCTTTAGTTTCACAGTCTTTAGAGTTGCATAATGAGCTTCATTTCTTTTATAATCAAGCTCTTAATCTTGATCCCAGATGGCGATCTACTAAGGTTACAAAGAATTTGTCAGTGTAACTTTTTTGTGGTCGTTGTCTTCCGGCTTCTTTTTCATTGCAAGCTCTTCTCCTCGCATATCTCTTCATCTCATCTCCTTTTTTTCTCTCTTTCTCTCTCGATACTCCTACTCCTGCTGCCTCCTACTCGACCTTCCTTTGGGCCTCTTGCCCCTGATCACTTCAAGTCTTCTTCTGACTGCGTTTTAACCTGGTCGGACAATTCTCGCTCCACTTCTTCAGCAGTCGCGCGGGTTCTTTAGTTGGATTAGATCATTGCTCCACTTGTTCTTCCTTCTCAATCTTATCCTCTTAAACTTCTTGTATTATCTTTATTATTTCTTTCTTATTGCCTTTAGCCCTCTTGTAGTACTTTTAATTGTACTACTTTCATTCTTTTCGAACTCTTATCCTTTTTCCTACTATTTTTATTCTTCTTGTACTATTTTTATCCTTTTCCTACTCTTTCCACCCGTTTCGTGATTTTTTATCCTTTTCGTACTATTTTTATCCTTCTCGTATTATTTTCATCCTTCTCGTACTATTTTGTCTCTTCCATTCAATTTTATCCCTCATTTTTACATTTATCCCTTTCGTACCATATTTGTCAAACTCTTTCCGCTTTTGTCTTTTTTGTGCGCATTTGTATTACTCTCTTTGTGTATTTATCTTTTTGGAATTATATTCATTATTATATCCTTCTATTGTAACATTTTTTGAACCATTTTAATTACTCTCCTTGTATTCTAATTTCTTTTGTACCATATTTTTCACATCCCTTCTGTATTTATACTTTGTTTTATCATCTTGTTTTATCATCTTGTGTTACTTTCTTTTCATATTTATCATTTTTGTACATCATTTGCATCATTATCCTTTCATATTTATCCTTTTGTACCTTATTTACCACTCTCCTTTCATAATTTCTCTCTGAAAATTTTATATACCTTTTTTTTCCATTTTTTATTTTTATCACTTTCCATATCCATTTTTTTATCACTTTCATATTCATTGATCTCTTTTCATTTTCATCTTTCTCGTACAATTTTTATTCTTTTCCTTCTATATTTATTTGTATTATAGTATTTTTAACCATCTGAAACCTTTTTTACTCATCTCATAACATTTTTATTCATAGTTACTATTTTTATCCCTCTAGTACCATTTTTATTCCTTTCTAACTATATTAGTCATTCTTCTTATTTTTTTCTTATATTTTCCTTTATTTTTATCCTTCTCTTACTACCTTCATCCATCTTCTAACATTTTTTAACTCTATCTTACAACATTTAAATATTTTCTACAACTTTTATATCTTTTTAACCACCTTTATATCTCTTCTACATCTTTTATATTTTTTCTACTTGTTTTTATATCTCCTCTACTACCTTCAACTCGCTTATCACCTTTATCTCTTTTCTACCACCTTCATCCATTTTCTACTAAATTATTTTTTTTTTACCACCGCTATATTTTTTCTATCATCTTTATATCTTTTCTACCACCTTTATATCTCTTCTACCACCTCTATATCTTTTCTACCATCTTTATATCTCTTCTACCACCTCTATATCTTTTCTACCATATTTATATCTCTTCTACCACCTCTATATCATTTCTACCATCTTTATATCTCTTCTACCACTTCTATATCTTTTCTACCACCTTTATATCTCCTCTATAACCTTAACATTTCTTCTACCTCCTTTATATATTTTCTACCACATCTAAACTTTTTCTATCTCTTCTAACTCCTTTATATCTTTTCTACCATCTTTATATCTCTTTTACCAACTTTATTTCTATCAACTTTATTTCTATCAACTTTAGCTCTACCAACTTTACCTTTGTATCACCTATATCTCTTTTTCACCACCTTTATTTCTCTCTTCAACCACTTTCAACTATTTTCCACTACTTTTATCTCTCTTCTATCACTTTCAACTATTTTCCAGTACTTTTATCTCTCTTCTACCACTTTTACCTCTCTTGTAACACATCTCTGCCATTCTTACCTTCAGTCCATCTTTCTACCCATTTTCCGTCAACACAAGAATCTGCTTCCTCCACAACAGTCCCCACTTCTGAATCCTCGTGGCATCCTCCGTGAAAGCACTTCAATAAGACTAGCACTTCTTAACCCTTTCGCTAAGTTCCGCCGGAAGGAGCTCTCAGACAAGACCTTCTGCCTTAAACCCCGAATTTTAACAGATCCCCAAAACCCAATCATTTACCTTTCAAATTACAAAGGAGCACATCTACGATAAAACAATTTTTGCCAACTTTTCTACCAAGGAAATCAGCGAGTTTTAAAAATTTGTTATCTTCACCGTCAAATAAAAATTGAAGGACTCTACGTGATGTAAAAGTAGCAGTGTACATGAAAATTAGCAGTGGGAATTAATTGTAGCAGTGTAAATTAAAAGCAGCAGTGGGGATTAAAAGAACAAGTGTAAATTAAAAGAACCAGTGTAATTTAAAAGAACAAGTGTAAATTAAAAGAACCAGTGTAATTTAAAAGAACAAGTGTAAATTAAAAGAACCAGTGTAAGTTAAAAAAACCAGTGTAAGTCAAAAGAACCAATGTAATTTTATAGAACCAATGTAATTTTATAGAACCAGTGGAAATTAAAAGAACCAGTTTATAAGTTAAAGGAACGAACCTAATTTTACAAAACCACAGGAAATTAAAAGAACCCGTAAACATTAAAAGGACCAATGTAATTTAAAAAAAAACAGAGGAAATTAAAAGAACCAGGTGTAATTTCAAAAAACAAGTGTCAAAAGAACCGAATCAAGTCAAAAGAACCAATGTAATTTTAAAAAACCCATCGAAATTGAATCCAATGTATAACCAGTGGTAATTGTAAAAAACCAGTGCAATTTTAAAGAACCAATGTAAGTTAATAGAACCAATAAAAAAGCAATGTACTTTTAAAGAACTAATGGAAATTAGAAGTACCAGTGTAAGCTGAAATAACCAATCCAAAGCGAAAGTATAATTATTATTATTATTCACAAGTGAATTGGCTACGAAAAAATGCTCTTTATTATAATCTGTAAGTAGCATAAACTAAAAATGTCATGTAAGAGCAAAAAATCCAGGCAAAAGTATCAAGAGTTGGCATGGAATCTTGGGAAATTACAGATTCTTCGGAGGAGTTTTCTCTGAGAAAATTGTGTCAGGGAATCTTGACTTAGGTTGCTTTCAAGCTGAAATCGTGATCTGGAAGTGTGGATTTATTTGGAAGGTGTCAATAGTTGTGCTGTTGTGTCGAATTCATGGACATTGTCGTCGTATAGTATAAAATTGGAAATTGAATTTAGTTGAGCGCACGTGCTTGTGACAGTGAAACGTCTACGGGATAGAGTACTCTGCGAGAGAAGGGAATATCTTATGAATGGGAAGTATTTTCACCTGTGCTCTTAAACAATTCAGGAAGCTTGTTATGATAAATGGTGAATTGTAAAATAGTGTGTGAGTTTCCAATGTGATTTATTGCTACAGAATCTTGGATATTTAAACACTCATTGAGGATAAACTTTATTTTGGTACGTCCTTATTTTTTCTTTTTAACTTCACTTTTCTCTCTTACTTTTATTTTTTTCTCTTACTTTTGTCTTTCTCTTACTTTTCTTTTTCTCTTATTTTTATTTTTTGTTCTTAACTTTATTTCTATTTTTTAAATGGTATTATTTCTCTTCAATCATTTTTTTACGTTTTTGCTTCCTCAAAAGAAAGCTTTGTTTTCTTGCACTTTTAACTTTTTTAAAAAAGGCTTTAAATCAAATCTCCTTTACATATAAATGTATCATATGAGTCTCTGATCAAATGTGTGTGTGTGTGTGTGTGTGTGTGTGTGTGGATGTCCCTTTTTTGTGTACACAATAACTTGAGAACGGTTTAAGATATTTTGATAAAAATAGGGAATAATTTTAGTTTAAATATCTCAAAATACATGAGAGGATTTCTCAAATAAGTGAAAACTTTAGATTTTAGAAATATATTATTATTGTATAAAAAAACATGGTTTTTGCCCATTATTACCATTTTCTTTTATAATTGAGGAAGCAAAGTGTTTATGAAATGAATACAATATTATAACTGAAAATGAAGAAGAATTCGCAGCTAGTTTTTAATTCTTTTTAATTTTACAAAATTTTATTTTCAATAAAATTTGTCTTTTTTTAAGTTTGGTTTTTTAAGGATAATCTGATTCTTTTTAGATCGAATGAGACAAATCGAGGGAGAAAAATCGAATGAGAAAAATGAAAATTATATTTAAAGGACTTTTAATTTTTTTAACATAAGCTAAAAAATACTAAGAAATGGTCTATAGGTTGAAATAATAAAGTCAATTAAAATCGCCTTTCATAAAACTGGCCAAATTGACTGCTAATTAATTAAACCATTAATAATTTACGCCACAGTTTTAGCGCCAATAAAAAAACAATTATTCTTTTCAATAATAAAACCGGAACTGAATTGGCGTTTTTTAGGACACTCCTTTAATTTCCAGTTCCGCCGTCGGTATCACAAAAGGAAATTTAATCTTCCTCTATGTTTTACGACGATTAGTCGTAAATGCATACGTATATGTGTACATACATATATAGTTGAGTAAAGTACAGTTGGTAGAATGATTCACTCGTTGGACACAGGCTTGTTTGAATTTTTTACACGTTTTTTATATGCTACCGTCTGTGTATTTACCGTCGGTTGGTTCCAGGGCATGGAGAAACGATTACCTGTAATGAAGTTATGAGGAATGAAAGAGATGGAGAAACGAGAGGAAAAAGACTCGCAAAAAATGACATTATGGAATTTTAGAGACCAAAATAAATAACAAGGATGAGCTCTATTCACACTGATATTGAAAATTGCTTTATTCTGTTACGTTTTTTGTTTTAATTTTTCTTTTTCAGTTTTTTTTTCATTTTTCTTTTTCAATTTTCTTTTTTTGGTCTTTACTAAACTTTTGTTCTTAGAAGTTTTAAACGATTTTGATGTCAATTAATTGAAAGACCAATTAATTCGTGAATTAATTAATGCAATGATCAACAAATTTGATAATCAATTAATTCAAACGCCAATTAATTTGTAAATCAATTAATTCAAAGATCAATTCATTCAAAAATTGATTAATTTAAAGATCAATTAATTCAAAAATCAATTATTTCAAAGATCACTTAATTCGAAAATCAATTAATTCAAAGATGTGTTCGTTAGAAAATCAATTAAATCGAAAATCAATTAATTCAAAGTTCAATTAATACGAAAATCAATTAATTCAAAGATCAATTAATTCGAAAATCGATTAGTTCAAAGATCAACTCATTCAAAAAATATTTTACTCAAAGATCAATTAATTCGAAAGTCAATTAATTCAAAGTTCAATTAATGCGAAAATCAATTAATTCAAAGATCAGCTCATTCAAAAAATATTTTATTCAAAGATCACTTAATTCGAAAATCAATTAATTCAAAGTTCAATTGATGCGAAAATCAATTAATTCAAAAACCAACTCATTCAAAAAATATTTTACTCAAAGATCAATTAATTCGAAAATCAATTAATTCAAAGTTCGATTTTTTTGAAAATCGATTAATTCAAAGGCCAATTAATACGCAATTCAATTAATTCAAATGCTAATTAATTAGAAGATCAATTAATTCCAAAATCAATTAATTCCAAAATCAATTAATTTAAAGGTAAATTCATTCGAAAATCAATTAATTCGTAAGTCAATCAAATCAAAGATCAATTCATTAGAAAATCAATTAGTTCAAAGGTCAGTTTATTCGTAAATCAATTAATTAGAAAATCAATTAATTCGTAAATTAATTAATTGAAAAATCAGTTGATCGAAAATCAATTAATTAAAAATTAATTCATTCGAAAATCTATTAATTCGAAAATGAATTAATTTAAAGGTTAATTAATACAAAAATCAATGAATTCAATGGCAAATTAATTCGAAAATAGATTTCGTAAATCAATTAATTCAAAAATCAATTTATTCGTAAATCAAGTAACTCAAAGTTCACTTCAATTAATTATTATAATTATTATTCAATCAATTAATTCAATGATCAATTATTACAAATCTCAAATAACTCAAACTTGAGTTAGTTTATAAAAATCTACTATTCCGCCAAATCTTAAACTTCAATTAATTCAAGCGTCAAATAATTCAATATTTGATTAACGTAAGTGTTGATTAATTATAACATAAATCAAGTCATTTTTAGTTCAATCCAAACTTTAAAAAATTCTAATTTTTATTTTGAATTCCAGTTCAAGAGATAAACAATAATGTTGTCTTATTTTCAAATCTGGTTCGATTCTTTAATCCTCTAACCAGGTTGCTTCATAAATATCTAAATCTGAAAATATTTTTAAAACGTCGATTTTAAAAACACTCTGAAATTGAAGTTTGAAGGAACATTTACAAATTACTGATTTTGAAAATATTCTTACGAATTTCTGATTTAAAAAATGTTTCGGTAAATTTCTGATTCGAAAAATATTTCGATATTGTTCTGATTTGAAAAAGACTATCAAATATATTTGATTATAAATATAATTCTCCGAAAATATTGAAATTTCTTTTAAAAATTATCGAATTAAATGAACAAAGTTGGACAAATCTTATGACAAGAAACATTGAAAAATGTCTTATTCCTGTAAAGTACAGATTTCTGTTAAAAATGTGTTTGATTTTAGTTATGTGGAACAATTCGTGTAGGAGCTTAATTCGAAAATTATACACGTAATCGATGCTATTCCCTAATACCTTTTACATTTGAACCGCTGGGTAAATATTCATTAAGGGACCTATACCGTCAGCTCATTTGCATGCCAAAATCGTTGTCATATCTCTGACGAAGTTCAGTTTCTAGACAATGAGAAATCAAACGTGATATGATCAGAAGAGATCTTTCAAGATTAACTCTTTCACGTGATTTATTTCACTTTATACGTTCACATCGAATAAAATCATAATAAAAATTCCACGTTGCATCTCTGTTCTCGAATTTGAGCGTCGTAAATAATCCGAAACGATTCTTAAAGAAAGAAGTTTCAAATTCAAACCTGTTTGATGAATAAGGTTTAGAATTTCGACTTCCCGCTTCCAAATGTTCGAAAATGTTTTATTTTAAATCCATTCTTATAATGATCTTGATGTATGTTTTTTCGTTTTTCAATTTTCAAGATTTCTGTAAATGTGAAAAACGCCTTTTGTAATAAATAATTTGTCGAAATATTTAAAGGACTCAAAGAAAAATGGATAAATAATTGATTTTATAATTTATACCATTTTGGGGCTTATAACTTTTTGTCATTCACAACTTTTATCATTTATACCTTTTTATCATTTATAACTTCCTGTCATTTATGAATTTTTACTTTATCGTTCATTCCCAATGAAAAATTGACAAATGGCGCGGTACTGGGCCAGTACTGGCCAGCACTTTTCAATACTGGCGCAGTATTGTAGCCCAGTACTGGCCCGAGTC
>WNHD01008045.1:0-13525 GCA_011057455.1 Ganaspis sp. Gsp50
TTATTGTTTCTTCTTAATGTTATTGTTTCTTCTTAATGTTACTGTTTCTTCTTAATGTTATTGTTTCTTCTTAATGTTACTGTTTCTTCTTAATGTTATTGTTTCTTTTTAATGTTATTCTTTCTTCTTGATGTTATTGTTTCTTCTTAATGTTATTGTTTCTTTTTAATGTTATTCTTTCTTCTTAATGTTATTTTTTCCTTGTCATACTGATGTTTACTGCTTAAATTTGTAGTTTTCTTGTTCATTGTCGTTTCCTTCTTAAATTGCTGCTTATTCCTTCTTGAATTATTATTCTCTTGTTATTATTATATATTATTAAATTTCCCCATTAAATTTCCATTTCTTTTTTTCGGATATACATCTCATTAAACATTAAGAACAAAATTCCAGTTTAAAATTCCGAATGAAAGAATGAATCACTCCTTCACGTGTTACTCATTCACGATTCCGATACTCGAAAGCTCAAGAGTCTAAAATTCGGAAGGTGGATTAGAAAATGATGACAGTTTTGGAAGAAGTGATGATAGTCGTTGAACCGGTCGAAAAGTCGAGATCGTTTTCCTGACAGTGACATCGAACTCGATCGCGTGTCTGTAATGAATCTGGTGCCGTTATACACACACGTGCGAGGAGATTGTCCCTGTCATTCAAGCTGACTTTCAACTGTGTAGTACTTTGAGTCTCAACTTGGCAGCCTTCACCTATCATGGACGAACGAGAATGCGTTACTTCTTCCACTACAAGGCAAAGCGCGTACGTAGAGGTCTTCGCCATTCCGACAAGAATTAGATAAATCCTTTGAGAATCAATGATAGGACTCTCCAAGTCATTCAAGTCCAGTTAGCAAACTTGCTCTTAAGGCAGAAAACAATTCCGCACCATTTTCTAGAAATTGTTAAATACCTTTTGGCTCGCCTTTTGGTCACAACCTGCCAGGACAGACCAAACCCTGAATTACTTGAAAGTTAAAAATGGCGAGTTTTTACAATTTTTATCAATGTCACTTTCTTGCAGGTTTTATAAAATCTTTTAGTAGAATATTTATTTTATTATATTTATTTTTATTTTTCTTTAGATTTTATATTTTTAGAATATTTGAATATCTGTAAAAACAGTGCAAGTTTTTTTCAAATTTTATATAGTGCTTGAAGAAACTCACATGTTATTTTTTGGACATAATGGTATTTGTAAAACTCGTATCGTATTGTGAACCTCATTTACAATCATTTACATTTGTAGTCATAAAACCTCATTTTGTATTTGTAAAACCTTGTTACATTTTTGAAGTGTTTGTTCTGTAGTCCACATTTATATTCTTAACTTCGTATTCTTAAATTCAGTGTACCCTTGTGCTTCTAAAATTCTTATTTTTTTATTATTTGTTATTTCTTATTTTTTATTGAACAATTATAAACGCAGTCTCTTAATTTTACATCCAGTTTATTATGTCTAGTGTGGTTTACTTTTGCACAAAGCAATGAATATTGAATATTCCGAGAATTACAGAGATTTATTAACTGCTGTGCAGTTTTTCTCCCACTCTCATTTTAATATTCATCAAGTATTGTTTATTGTGTAAACTAGAAACTTCATATATATAAAGTTTCTTTTCAATTACTTCAACTATCTTGATGTGATGAGGTTTATGATCTTGACTCTTCTGACCTGGACGTGTCAAAAATCATCATTACAAGAGTAAAAGACTATAATTTCTTAATAATTGGGACGACCTGTAATATAAAACAACTTTCTAAATTGAGAACAAAGAACCAAAGAAAATTAAGGTGACCTCCAAAATCCCTTCTTTCCCTTCATACGGCCTCATTTTGATATTAAGTTCATTTTACGTAATTTACACCTTTGGTAATGTTACCGGCACATCAATTGTAATCAAGTATTCAAAGTTTTCAACAATCACAATCGTCTATGATTTAATCAGAATCAAAAATTCAATTTCATTAATCAACAACCATCTTTAACATCTTTTTTAACAGTTTAAATTAAATTCACAGTAAATGTATTAATAATTTTCTTTTGACGTGTACTAAAGAGGAAACAAAATTTAGTTTACAGTTTTGTAAAATACTTTCTGTATACTATAATTTATTATTTCTATAATTTAATTATAATAAAATAGTCTTGGATAATTATTTATTGTTAATTGCTTATTTAAACGACAATTGATTATTTATTGTTTATTTCTTATTTAAACGACAATTGATTATTTATTGTTTATTGCTTATTTAAGCGACAATTGATTATTTATTGTTTATTGCTTATTTAAGCGACAATTGATTATTTATTGTTTATTGCTTACTTGAACGAAAATTGATTATTTATTGTTCATTTCAACAATAAATATTTATTATTTACCAAAGAAGTAAATATTTATTATTTACTAAAGCAGCAAATATTTATTATTCACCAAAGCATTAAATATTTATTATTTACCAAAGCAGTAAATATTTATTATTTACCAAAGCAGTAAATATTTATTATTTACCTAAGCAATAAATAATTATTTATTCAAAGGATGAAGAATCGTTTTCTTAAACGACAAATTATTTAAACGATAAATAATTATTCATTCAAACGATAAATATAATTATTCATTTAAAGGATAAATAATTACTGATTCAAACGATAAATAATTATTCATTGAAACGAAATATAATTGTTTATTTAAACGATAAATAATCATCTACTATGACGATAAATAATTATTTATTGTTTATTTATTGTCAGAAAAGTTCCATTTGACTATTGCGGGAAAAATGAAATTTATTTTATAGTTTGCTGTTAGTATGTATGCAAAATAAAGAAATCTTCATGTACATGGTCCATAAATCAAAGAAATAGAACTCGTAAAAAATAGTTAAATTTCGTGTTTAAGAGAAATCACTTTCTCTGATGCCAATACTTGTAAATTCCCACAATCTGCATTACAGTATTGTAATTTCAATAAAATATTTTATTTTAATGCACAAATATTATTTTTATTGCAAGAATCTTTTTTTATTCTGTCGTTTTCTCTAATAGTTTAAGTACAAATTTCTGCTACTGAATTCTATGATTCAGTTTCTTGTCTTTCTATTCATTATTATTTAATTTTACACTCTTACATTATTGTTTCTCTTTTTTCTGAATTTTATTTTTTTCATCCATTTCATCTCTTTCTTCTAAATTTTCTTTTTTTATCCACTTCATCTCTTTTTCGTCTTTTTTTTACCATTTTTTCCTCTTCATCAGTTCTTTCTTTATTTTCTTGTTCTCCGTTTTCTTTTTTTCCTTTTTCCCTTTATTTTCTCCATTTCATCTCTTTCTTCTAAATTTTCTTTTTTTCATCCACTTCATCTCTTTTTCGTCTTTTCTTTCACCATTTTTCCTCTTCATCAGTTCTTTTCTTTATTTTCTTTTTCTCCGTTTTCTTTTTTTTTCTTTTTCTTCTCTCTTTTCTATTTTCTCGTTTATTTAAAATTTTTCCTTTTTCCCTTTATTTTCTCCATTTCCCGTATCATTCCACAAAGTCAAAAAATGAGAAACAGTTATAACTAACCTTCTAGACCAATTAAAAGGCATTTTTGTTCGTTAAACGAATTTAATGGACATTTCAAAACAAACCGTAATTTCTAATAATCCGAAACGAATTGTGATTTTACTACTTTGAATAAATCGTGCACTATTAACTTCTTTTTTAATTAGCGCATTTCTCTGCCAGGGTCATAGTTTACAGAAAGGTCTCAGAGAGTCGTTAAGATTTATAAAATCCTTGAGATTATGGGGTCTATATTTCAATGCCTGGTTTTACACGCAGCTTCTTGCTCTTTCGTTCTCGGCGATAAATAAGAGATACGTGTGCTGCTGAAAGAAATTTATATTAATTATCCCAGCAGGGCAAGCCCATCAACCTCTGATGGAATAGTCCAAGTAAAATAGGCTACACCACTATCGATAATATTCAACTACTCGTCCATAAACAAAGGTCATAATATTTTCCACCCAACACAAAGGCTTATTACATCAATTTCCAATTCACTCCATTTTCACCACACTCAACACAGTTCCTTGATTAAGTAATTTTCCAAGCCAAACTCATTAAATCTCATGTCCCATAATTTCGAAAATTAGTGTTACAAACTCACCTCTCGACAGGTCGGGTCATTTTTTCTTTTTATTGGAACAATATTGTTTGGAGAGTTAGCTTCAGAAGGTTAGTAGAAATTTTAGGAGACTAAAAGAAGTTTCCAGGAGACTAAAGAAGTTCAACAAACTTCATGCCTTTAAACATAGTTCTGAACAAATATGAAGTTTGGTAATTAATAACACTTTTTATTTTAATACGTTTTATTTTAATACTTTTTATTTTAATACTTTTTATTTTAATACTTTTTATTTTACTTTTTATTCAAGAGCACGTGCTCCAAATTTTTTTCCGTACAGATTTTGAAAGAGGACAAAAAGAGACACTGAAGGAAACGAGAATAAAAATAAATAAACATTTATAAAGATTATAAAGATTATAAAGATAATAAAGACGCGAATAAAGATAAATGGCACAAACAGTAATGATAAAAATAAAGATCCTGTTGCATATCAAGTACGTTTTTGTCAAAAAGTCCGTTTTGTAAAATCTACGTGAGTGAAAAGTAAAAAGGTATGACGAATTTCGTTCGAAAAAAATCATGTATAGCAATGGGGCATTATGATACATCTTCCGGGAGGCATGTTGTCCAAGATGCGGATTTTGATATTATTCATGACAATGATTCACGTCTTGAGCAATTGAGGATTCATGCAGCACAAAAATATTATTTTAAGAGTCATTTAACTGTAAAAGAGGAAGAAAATTTTATATTCTAAATCGTTCTGCATGCGGAAAGTGTTGTTGGTTGTAGGTTTAACGAGCTCTGTTCAGCTTCCGCCAGGGTCGCCAACCGCTGGATACGGTCAAGGATGCACTTTGCGCAATTCGTTACTTACATCGTTTTGATTCTCAGAGACATACACACAAGGTACCAAAAACAAGTATGGTACTATAATAATAAAATTTTATACTTTACTGAAGAATAATTTTATTAACAATTCGATTCAAGTTTTCTTAACTTGATTTCTATGGTTATAAGTCGAATCTACACTGAAAAAAAATTTATTTGATTCAAATAACCATTTACTTGTCTATTATCAAATAAATATTTATTTGAACCAAGTAATTATTATTTGAGTCTAGAAATAATTGATTCAAATGCCATCTATTTGATTCAAATAATAATTACTTGGTTTAAATAAATATTTATTTGATAATAGACAAGTAAATAGGTATTTGAATCAATTAAATTTTTTTTTCAGTGTAATTGGAATTGAATTGAAATTGAATTGGAATTGGAATTGGTTGAGGCATTATCCATAAACTACGTCACACTATTACGTCACACTCCTGCTCCAAAAGTGTGACGTAATGTATGGATGAGGTCTAAATTGAATTTTAATTCATGAATTTTAATTCAATAGAAATAGCAACAAGTTGAATTGAAATATTATTAAAATGAGTTGCAAGAGAATTGAATTGAAATAAAATTGAATTTGAAGTTGAAATGTAATAGATTGGCATTCGAAAAGAATTAAATTGAAATTACATTGAGTTGGATTTGATTTAAATTGAAATTGAGTTGGATTAGAGTTAACTCGAATTTCAATTGAATAGAAATAGAAACAAGTTGAATTGAAATATAATTAAGATGAGTTGCAAGAGAGTTGAATTGAAATGAATAGAATTTTTAATTGAAATAGAATTCAATGGAATTCAATAAAATTCTAAAAGAATTAAATGGAATTCAATAAAATTCTAAAAGAATTAAATTGAAATGACGTTAAGTTGGATTTGCAACAAACTGATATTAAATTGGATTATAGTTAAACTGAATTCGAATTGAATAGAAATAGCAACAAGCAGAATTCAAATATAATTAAAATGAGTTACAAGAGAACTGAATTAAAGTAATTGACTGAATTGAAAATTGAATAGAATTGAATTGAATTCAAAAATAATTAGATTGGAAAATAATTGAGTTGGGTTTCCATAAAATTGAAATTGAAATTAGGTGAATTAGAAGTGAATTTCAACTAAATTGAAACTGAATTAGAATTAAACTCAAATCTAATTGAAAGAAATTGCAACTGAATTGGAATTAAATATAAATTGATTTGACTTACAAGAAAATTGAAATGAAATTCAGTTGAATTGGAATTAAATTGAATTGCAGCTAAAGTTGGATTTAATAACAACTTGACTGGATTTCAATTATCTTGGGTTTGAATTGACTTATATTTAAATTGTATTTGGTTTGTCTTTGATTTTAAATGAATTGTATTTGAATTTTCCTGGATTTGAATTTAATTGTCTTAGCTTTGAATTGAATATTATTTGAATTTTCTTGGATTTGAACTGAATGATATTTGAATTGTCTAGAATATGAATCGTCTTGGATTTCAATTGTCTTGAATTAGAATTTAATTGTATTTCAATTGAATTGCATTTGAATTATCTTAGATTTAAATTGAATTGGATTTGAATTGTCTTGAATTTGAATTAAATTGTGTTTCAATTGTATTTGGATTGTCTTGGGATTTAATTTAATTGTCTTAGATTTGAATTAAATAGTATTTGAATTTTCTTGGATTTGACCTGAATGATATTTGAATTGTCTAGAATATGAATCGTCTTGGATTTCAATTGACTTGGATTTGAATTTAATTGTATTTTAATTGTCTTGGATTTGAATTTCATTGTATTTTAATTGTTTTAGATTTAAATTGAATTGAATTTGAATTAAATTGTGTTTGAATTGTCTTATATTTAAATTGTACTTGTATTATCTTGGATTTTAAATGAATTGTATTTGAATTTTCTTGGATTATAATTTAATTGTCTTAGATTTGAATTGAATAGTATTTGAATTTTCTTGGATTTGGCTTGAATGATATTTGAATTGTCTAGAATATGAATCGTCTTGGATTTCAATTGACTTGGATTTGAATTTAATTGTATTTTAATTGTCTTGGATCTGAATTTCATTGTATTTTAATTGTCTGAGATTTAAATTGAATTGAATTTGAATTGTCATGGATTTCAATTATCTTGGATTTGAATTAAATTGTGATTGAATTGTCTTATATTTAAATTGTACTTGTATTGTCTTGGATTTTAAATGAATTGTATTTGAATTTTCTTGGATTTGAATTTAATTGTCTTGGATTTAAATTGAATAGTATTTGAATTATGTTAGATTTGAGCTGAATTAAATTTGAATTGTCTAGAATATGAATTGTCTTGGATTTAAATTGTCCTGGATTTCAATTGAATTTTATTTAAATTGTCTTAGATTTGAATACAATTGTATTTAAATTGCCTTGGATTTAAATTGAAGTTAGATTAAATTGAGCCACAATTGAATTAAATCCGGAAACAATTGAATTAGAACTGAATTAAAATCGAAGAGAAATGACAACTTAAGTTGAAATTAATGAGAACTTTACTGTATTTGAATTAAATTGTATTAGGTTTGAATTCAATTGCATTGGAATTGAATTGTTTAGGATTTGAATTGAATTGCATTTGAATTGTCTTCGTTTTGAATTGAATTGCATTTGAATTGTCTTCGTTTTGAATTGAATTGTATTCGAATTTTCTTGGATTTGGATTGTCTTGGATTTGGATCTTTTTGGATTTGAATTGTCTTGGATTTGAATTTAATTGTATTTAAATTGCCTTGGATTTGAATTGCCTTGGATTTGAATTAAATTGTATCTACATTGTTCTGGATTTGAATCGAAATGATATTAAATTGACTTACAATTGAATTGAATTTGGAAAGAATTGAATTGAATTTGGAAACAATTGAATTGAATTTGAAAACAATTGAGTTAAATTTGAAAACAATTGAATTAAAACTGAATTAAAACCAAATAGAAATACCAACAAATTAATTTTGACTTAAATAGGAATTTAATTTGACTGTTGATGTGATTCGTAATATAAATTCCTGGAAGTTGTTATGGTTACTTTTTAACAATTGCATGACGGGTATTGATATTATTGCAACCTAATGGGTTAAGTGATTATTTTGCGACCCTTTGCCCATAAAACATAACAACGACTTTGCGCTGCGTCATCTTGCAAAATTTTCAGTTTAAATATCTCGCTTCAAATGCACATCTTCCCTTGGTTCACTATAAATTAAAGTGCTCTTAAACGTCACGCAGTCATCCCAGCAGCCTTAAAAGGTTAGAAGTTGCCCAGGAAACGCTTTTACACCAAAGGTTTTTGCCATCTCGCAAATAGTTTAACGTAACTGTAAATTTGGCGCAGAGTATTGATTTTAATTCCATAACTGTCTATTCTTTTTTGCAGAAAAAGAACATTTTCTTTTTCAATCAATCTGTATCAAATGGATAGATTTTCAATACATTTTTTAAGATATCTTCATCTTTCGTTTCCGAAATAGTCTTAATGAAATATTATAGATTTGTATATTTGATAAATAGTTTGACTTGTATTAGGTATTTAGATTTGTTTTAAATCATTATTTGTTGTCTATAAGTAAGTATTTGTTGATTTGAATAAATCTGAAATTGATGCGTAACTGCGATAACTGAAACCGGAAGTGGTGATAAAAAATGGTTGTTGCTACAGAATTTTACATATTTCAAAGAAATTTAGTAAAGAGTTGGGTGCGATTTGACGACAGTGATTTCCAATCGCCGGAAATTTGATACGTGATCAGTGTTATGAAGATGGGCCCCGGAAACCGGAAGGACGGCCACACATCCCCTGTTTTGGCTCTTCGGGAAAGTAGGTTTCTAGGAACTATTAACTGTCTACAAAACTGCAATAAATTTTAATCAATTCAAAGTTTATAAGAAACCTTCAATTGCAATTCATTCGGAAACTAAAAAACAAATCAAAATTAAGAAAATCGAAGAAGCATTACCTTAAATAAACCAAATTTATAAAAATGCCATGGAAATAAAAGCGAAAAGAAATAGCGAAATGAAAACAAATAAAAGTGAAGTTTAAAAAAAGCGAAGTTTAAAAAAATCGAAGTTTAAAAAAAACGAAGTGAAAAGAAAAAAACCAGAGTGAAAAAAACCAAAATTACAGTGAAAGCAAATAAAAAACTTCTTCTGGCAAAAAATAAAAGAAGAAATAATAAATAAAAGTTAAGTGTGAATAAATAAGTCTAAAAACCTAATAAATACACTGGAGAGAATGAATGGAAAATTTGAAAGTAAACTTATACGATTGACGAAAATTATTTGTTATTATTGTTGTTGCCAATTAATCTTCATCTTTAAAAATAGAAGCACTCAAGCAAGTAGAACTTCCTATTTCTATTTTTATTAAACTATTCATGACGAATGGCACTGAGATGTAGGTCAGAAATTTCTATTTAAAGATTATTTTTTATACAATCTCATTGCATAATAGAATTGCCTATGTAGATAGGGAAAGCTTTGACACAGGCACTGAGGTTAATAGCATTTATACGAAAATACTCACCGAGTATTTGCCCTGCCAAATTCTTGGCGAAAATAGCTTTCGCGATTAAGATGTCAAGCAAACTTAAACGAAACACTAGAAAAGCTGTAAAATTACTTTTTACATACAATAATTGCTGAAAATTTTGACAATCTGTCAAATTTTGCGGACAAAAATAATCTCTTTCCCAGCTAAACCATTCTTTGAAAAATCATTTTTGTATATAGAGAAATAATTCTCACAAAAATTATTAGAGAAATAAAGAGTTAATTTATTAAAGAGTTTATGTTTTCGTATAAAAATTATTTTTCTTTTGTAAAAACTCTTTTGTAGAAGAATAATTTTTTTGTAGAAAAACAAAACGATGTTTCAAAAAATAAATTCATAAAACAAAATTGTTTTAAGAGTCAAGTTGAAAAATGTTATCGACATTCTTTAATTCGTTTTAAAACGAATTAAATATTTCCATTCTGTTTTTTGAAAACATTCGATCAACATTTTTTATAACGAATTAAACATTTTCATTCTCTTTTTTGAAAACATTCGATCAACAGTTTTTATAAATTAAAAGAAACTCTGTGTGTTCAAAGTATTTCTTCCTAAATGTTTTTAAGGTACTTTGTTAAAAAATTATTTTTTAGCATCTTCGTTTAAAACATATTCACTTAGCAACTTATTTTAAAAACTGCTCTCTTAGGAGCTTTGTTATTTCTTAGAAAATTTTCGATAGGGTTATTTATAAGAAAACTAAATAATAATAAATATTAAAAATAATAAAGAATTAACTGTTTAATTTAAAAGTAATGAACTTGTTTATTTCAATAATTGTAGATATTAGGAATATTTTTTTGAAATATTATCGTTTTTGTGCAGAAATAATTTAATTGCATATCAAGAAATAGCAAGAATTGTCGGATGAGAGAATTGCTAAAAATGAGCCTTAGGTAGGCTGCTATTAGTAGCCACAAACAGACAAAATGGTCATCTCGACCTGACAGAAATAGAACGATTCGCGAGCAAACGGACTTAACAGATAAGTCGTCTTTCTCGCGTGCCTCAGATGAATCAGTACAAGGGAGTCACGCTCGAAGTACTCTGAACAAACTTGACCGTCCTTGCAAGCCAAACTCTTTTTCACTTTTTTCAATTCTTTATATATACGTACTCTAAATCTGGTTTAGATCATCTCTGCAACAAATCACCAGACAAGAAAATATTTCTTTCAATTTCTATTATATTTTTATGTTCGATATTTTTATGCCCAAAATCTTTCTGAAGACATTTAAAACAATGATTTGTGAAACATTTCAAGATGTTTCAAAATTTTTGTCGAATATTCTAAAAATAGAATAGAATTGTAAATTATAGATTATATATTCTATTTGTAAAAATAGAATACATATAGAATATTTAAATTACATTTGGATTCTTTTACAATTTTTACTGTTTAATTATGGTCAAAAGTGACTAATTGCGTAAACATAAATAATAAAGTAAGCAAAAGTAAATAATAAAGAAGTAGATAGAAATATATAACAAAATACGTAGAAATAAATAATAAAGTAAATAAAAATGGATAATAAAGCACGTAGAAATAAATACCAAAGTACATAAAAATGAGTAATAAAGTACGTAGAAATAAATACAAAAGTACATAAAAATTAATAATAAAGTACGTAGAAATAAATACCAAAGTACATAAAAATTAATAATAAAGTACGTAGAAATAAATACCAAAGTTCATAAAAATGAAAAAAAGAAGGTAAAAATGAATAATAAAGTAGGTAAAAATGTATAATAAAGTAGGTAAAATGAATAATAGGTGAATGAAAATTAAATAATAACTGAATCAGTGATAACTATCAAATATAAATTACTTTGTACAGTAAGAACTGAAAATTATATTTTTAAGCTCAACGTTTCAAATTGTTAAAAATTAATGGTAATTAACTGCAGGCATAACTCTACGTTTTATTTAGTGATAAGATTTAATTACGTTGATGCTAATGTTTATTAATTTATTTTCCGTTATGATAATCGTGCATAAGAGTATAAATAAGGCTCAAGAAAGTGCAAGATGGTTGAATCATCTCGCTAAATGTGGTTGCATAATTTTAGGTGGGACTTATCCTATTCAAAATTCTACGTGGAGGTATGCACCTCCTATTTAGGAAACAGTCTCTTTTTCTCATTTCTCTCGTTTCCTTTTCCCTTCACACGATACTACTTCAGCAGCCACTAATTATTCTCCCCCAAGATACATTTTTTCCAAAAACTCAAACAAAACCATTTCTGTCCAAAATTAAACACTTCTTTGACTTCTTTCTTTCTACAGTTTTTATAATTCTCAACAAAAGGCACCTTTTTTTCTTTTCGTTTCTTTAACAATAAGATTGTAAGAAATTAGGTTTTCAACATTTCAGGATAAGTATTCAGATTAACATGGAGAAAAAATATTTGCGATTTTCCGTCAACTTTTTTGTATGTAAAAAGCTCCACAGCGAGAAACGATTAAAATAGAAATAAAAAATAGCAAAAAAATAGAAATAAAAAATAGAAATTGATAAAAATAGAAATAAAAATGCGAGTAAAAATAAAGTTAGAAATTTGAATAAAATATTGAACAGCACGTATCACTTTTTGCGATAAATGCAGAATGTTATAGATTTCAGAAAAATAAAGCACTTGAAATAAGAAACTTGCTTTACTTTAGACCCACATTCCTTGGATTTTAATGTTGGCGAATATGAAACTCGATTTTCGCATTTTTCACTATGACTTTACAGGTTTCTCTACAAAATTGTGAGGATGAGGTAACCGACCTAGACCTTTGAAAGGAAATTGGCTCAATTTATGAAGGCGTGGTCCAAAATGTCATCGGCTCCTGTTTTAATGACAGCATCCCGTCATTGCTCCCGTTACTCGTGTCTCAGATATGCGACAGGATATCATATCACAGCTGACTAAATTATTCGCTCAGTTCCAATATGCATAATGAGCTTTCTTTTTATAGAACTTCAATCCTTAATTTCCCTAATGACCCTGAAACATTTAGGAGGCATCAAAAATCATTAAGAGAGCCTCTTTAGAAATTTATATTAACACCAAGAATTTCTTCCGGAATGCAAAGTGCTCCAGTCTTTCTTTTTCATTCTTTCAATCTTTTAATGCCTCTCGATGTTATAAATATTATATACCTCTAATAAAATATATACAAATAGAATCCAGGTATCAGCTACCATTTTAGTATATAATGAAATGTGCCCTCAACCGGGGCTATTATGTTACAAAACGTTTTAATGTTAATACAACATTTTAAATACTTTTAAATACAAGGTTTTAAATACTTTTAAATACAACGTTTTAAATACAACATCAGGGTGTCTGCAACTAACCGAAAAAAAATTCCCTGATATTTCCAGGTTTTCCAGGTTTCTTCAAATTGTTTTTCCAGGTTTTAAAAAAGGACAAAATATGTTACAAAAACTACATTAGTTAACTTTAATTTTGTATTTAAAGAACAAAATAATTATTTTGAATTTATAAATAAAAAATTTAAAAAACTTTTTTTTATTATTAGTTATTCTGCGAACAAATTGATAAATAAAATATTACAACAACTTTTTTAACGCAAAAATTTCTGCTTTAATACGCGTAGCTTCGATCAAAAGCTTCCGTTTTTTCTTCGAATATTTTAAAATTGTTTATTAATCGTTGAGGATTTGTTGTTTGCTCATCCTCTTTTTTCTTATTTTATTTGTTCTGTTTTAAATCTTCCCTATATTATCTTAACGAAATTCGAATATGTATTGCAATTATTTTTTTGTCGGTATTGGTTCAGAACTACGAAAGGGGATTTTTAATTTTAAAAATGGGGATTTTCATCCATAAAAGAGGATTTTCGAAAAAAGAAATAAAAGGATAATATTGTAATATTTCAAACTTATTTGAAATATTTTGAAGAACTGTGAAGTATTTTAAATCCTT
>WNHD01008046.1:0-12646 GCA_011057455.1 Ganaspis sp. Gsp50
TTTGAAATACAAAAAAATCCTGAAAATCTTAAATTCAATCAAAATTTTTTTAAATATAATTTTGGAACAAATCTAAAATTTCAACGTCGAAAATATGTATAGTGCAGAAAAGGGATAAGTTTATCTCTTAAATTTTTCTCTATTTGGTCATTTTAAATAGATTCTTGTTGTATTACCTATACGAAATTAATTAAAATTATTTAAATTTTTTTTTGTAAAATTACAATTGTTATATTCTTGTATTGTTGAATTTAAACGCTTGACTCAACAAACCAAATTTATAAACAATAACTAGTCGAAAATTATGTATCACACATTTACGTATTCATTACTTTATAAAATTAGGCTTATTTTTGAAAGGAAATTTTAATTAATTAGTAAGATAATTTTCGCTTATTTTTACACTTCGAATGTATTATTTAAAATAAAAAAATAAAAATACAATTTTGTTAAAAATTGCCGAAAATGTATTAATTTCAGTCCGGATTTTTTGTATTACACTTATTTTGACATATTATGAGGATTCATGAAGCAAAAGTAAAAGATTTTATTCATTTTTTGCAAAATTACACGTTTCTGACTTAAAATTCATTTTTGTTTATAAAACTTGATTCTTTTTTTCATTTTTCGTGTTTGGAAAATCTTTTGGGAATGTGTCGACAGTATGTGGACCGATTTTTCAATTCGGGAGAAGGGGGGAGGGGTTAAACTTCATTTTTAATGAAAACGATTTTTCAAAAATTTGTATCCCTTTTGGTTTAAGTCCTAGAAAAATGGTCTAAAGGGCAAAAATGTGTGTTTTTGTTTGTAGTTTTTGAAAAAAATTAGAAAAAAAAATTTTGTCAGAAAATGAAAAAAATTTGATTTTTTTGAATTTTCAAAAATTTTTAATTTTGACATTTTTGAACAGAAATGACTGTCCAACGAACTTAGCCTGTATTTTGGGACTCTTAAAAGATTAATTTTTACTCAAGTTATAGCGCCACCACTATTTTTCCACAGACAGACAGAAAGACAGAAAGACAGACAGACATACAATCAGACAATTTTGCAAAAACAATTTTTTTGGGATTATGGGGTCTCAAAACGTGGAGAAATGATGAAATTAGCAAAAGTGTAAAATCGCACATTTTTAATACACTCTCATTATTGATGAGAATGTAAAAACAAAAATAAATAATATGTCGATGCATAACAATAATAAAGAAAAACAATAATAAAAAAGAAACGTGTGTGCCTTACACGAAATTGTTGTTAACGTCAGTAACAAATAGGAAGGTGCGCAAATCTGATAAATAATTCTTATTTGAATAATTGAAAAAATGCAAATGTGATGTGTAGTGATTCGCTTCTTTACAAAGCCTGCGTAATGTATAGACTGTTTGCTAAAACAAAAATAATAAAAAGGTTTATATGAAACCAGCTGTCTGCGAAGACATCTCGAAGGCGCATTTAGTCCAATTCTCACTAAGATGTCAGCTCCATCAATCAGGCCGTGAGTTAATTTATAAAGAAATAAAAGACCAGAAAACATAAATCTGGAAGACAACTTGGGAATATTAAATAAGGATCTTAGTTCAGAATACTCATGGCTGTAGTAATTGTGACTATAACTCCCAATTGCCTAGGAATGAAGCGCAAGTTTAATAAATAAATGTAAATAAACAATTTGTAAATAGACTTTTAAACAAAATTTAATAAATAAGTGTAAATAAACAATTTGCAAATCACCTTTTAAACAAAATTTAATATGTAAATGTAAATAAACAATTTGTATATAAACTTTTAAACAAAATTTAATAAACAAACGTAGCTAACAGTTTTTTTTTTAAGCAAAGTGCAGAAAAAAGATCGAAAAATAATTTATGCTTTTAAACGTGTGGGCAATTCTTTGAGAGAATTACGACGTCTTTATTTTAGTTTAATTCGTCCGAAGATTGAAACGACGACAATGTTTCTTTGCTCGTCCTTGCAAATTTTTGTGCCTCGTGCCTTTAGCGATAACTTTATCAAAATGATGTTGCGGACTTGAAACGCACACTGAATCTAATTTACAGTTTGTGTGCTACTAAAATCTGGAACTTATTCTTGAGAGTAGCAAATCTGTAAGAAAAGCTATTAGTTTATCAACCCATCTGAGAAAGTGAGGTTGCATTCGACATAAACTATTTTCGTCTTCACTTTATA
The DNA here is from genome assembly GCA_011057455.1 of Ganaspis sp. Gsp50. Taxonomy (NCBI): domain Eukaryota; kingdom Metazoa; phylum Arthropoda; class Insecta; order Hymenoptera; family Figitidae; genus Ganaspis; species Ganaspis sp. Gsp50. The sequence goes on from WNHD01008046.1 coordinate 2,188, forward strand.
GTAGATATTCATGTAAAAAGTGCACTGTCCTTAAACAGATCGATGAGCTATCTTATCAAGAAGAATTAATGGCTCAGTATTTTTCGACTCTTTGGGTATCGTTGCTTTACTTTTATGCTTCATATGTAAATAAGTTTGATATGATCAACGTCAAGTATCTTCACACTTTGTCAGTAAAATGGGACGTAAAATCTACGAATAAAATAAACTTTAGATTGTAATATTTTCGCTCAAAGAATCTAATATTTTTATTCAAACAATCTAATATTTTTTATCAAACAATCTAACATTTTTGCTCAAAGAATTCATTGCGAGATTAAATGAAAATCAAAGGTGTAATTATATTCTTTCAATATTCGTTTACAAGTTTTAATCCTTTCTGTTATTGCAAACAAACAGATTTATTGTTTCAATTACCTGTTGACAAGGGAACCTTCCATTGAAATTGAATTTTCATTGTCCTTTGATGACGAAATGAGCAAATTACAAAAAGAACGGATTAAGACTCGTTAACAGCAAAGCGACGAAGAAAGTTATTCAAAACAGCATTATGTGCAATAAATCCATCACGTAGAGAATTGCATTTGCCTGCTTTAGGATTGAAAAGATGCGCGAAAATGTCTTCTTTCGGAGCTTAACTTCTTGGCACTGGCAGCGATTTTGTCAATTTCACGGTAAGCTTTGAAGATTTCAGTTGAAAGATTTGGAGATAATCCAAGAAGACTTGCGAACACTGTCTTGAAAAAAATGTTTTAGATGACCATAAGGACTCTTTGTAGAATCTATTTTATTTGGGATTAGGACTAATAGATACGCATCATACTCGCAGGTTACTCGGTTTTGCCAATTTACGATATTGGTTGAAAGTTAACCTCTGGAGACCATAAGATTAGTCGGGTTTCGTCAATTGAAGGATCGCCCGTGGTGTAAAGCGTCGCTGCTAACCAGATTGCTGGTCGAAGTCCGAAAGATAAGATTTTCCACAACAAGATCTGGCGAAAGAAACTCGAAAAAGAAAAATGGTCTACGACTGTCTTTTTGTCTGGTTTCAGAGATTTTCGACGTTCTTGCCTGAACGCTTCTGTTATGAATGAAGAAGCAATTCAAGCTGAAATCTTGAAGAGAGCTACGCCCACGACTGACAGCTAAATTCGTTTTTGTTATGTCAACTCCTTAAACTGGAAATTAACAAAATATGATTAATGGAATGGTTCCAGAACGTGATCCAAAAATAATTGTCGGCGATTTGATCAACAAATTCAAAACGTGAAATAAAAATTGCGCACTCTATCGTGATTCGGGACTTTAGAATATTGATTAGCAAAATGATAATTACTTGTTTATTTTGTGGTAAAATTTAAAGCTCGATTTAAAGCAATTGAATAAAAAGGAGAAAATCCATAGAGTACAAATTCATAGAGAAAACACAAATTTTAAGGTTCAAGATTGCAGAAAAGTACCGAAAAGTTTTTATTAAATTAAATTAATAATATAGCATTTCAATAACAATGTTGTGTAAAGGAAGTGTAGTATATTTTAAAATTGAAAGTTTGTATTGAGATGTTATTTTATTCGCATTGTGAAAAAAAGGAATGTAAATAAGCAAATAAAAAATACTTTAAAACTGTTTGGTCCGGATAGAAACATTGTTGTGTTAAACCACAAGTTGAGAATGATACTCCAAAGTTTACTACATTTTTCATGGTTGTTTGTCTTTGTTATATTTTTATGGTATCTGCATATTTTTATTATCCATGAGAGAAAAAGTATTAATATCTGCGTAAAACTCTATACTATCGGAGACCAAAAAAATTTATTATTTTTTGTACGCTTCTGGCCACAATTTTTAGTTCATGACAATTGTTCAGCTATATTTAGTTTATTATTATAATTTACAATTTACAAATTTACAATTTATAGATTGACAATTTACAAATTAACAATTTACAGATTTACAATTTACAAATTAACAATTTATAAATTCACAGTTTACAAATTTATAATTTATTAATTTATAACTTATAAATTCACAATTTACAAATTTACAATTTTTAGATTTGTGTATATTATAATTTTGAATATATTATAATTTTGTATATATGTGACGCGTCGCGAAGAAAGGTACCTTAGCATCAAACGAAATTAGGTTATGTTTGGTGGTAGTTTTAACTTGATTAAAGCTTCCTTTTTAATTTAAAAACGAAGCTTTAATCATGTTAAATCTATCACCAAATATAACCTAATTTCGTTTGATGCTAAGGTATTTTTCTACGCAACGCGACACATTATAATTTTGTATATTTATAGATTTGTATATATTATAAAATTCACAGTTTATAAAGTTATAGTTTACAGACATATAATTTGCAAATTATAAATTTACAACTTATGAATTTATTTTGAAAGAAATTCCAGAGAGAAAAAATTGCATAATATATATGCGTTTGCTCAACGAAGGATGAAAAAGTTAATTTCGATTTTAAATATATTTTCATAGAAAAGTGATTTTTGAACAAATTTTGACTCTGCTCGTAAAAAAAGTTGTGATTGATTTGCAACTTTAAAAAAAAAATTCATACACATACATTGTACACGTAAAGAAGATTCAGCTATAAATTTCTCTGTTATTTTCCAATAAATGAGTTAAAATTATATATATATTTCCTGGCATCTAAAGAAGTACGAGAAAATCCAATTATTTGAAATCTAGAAAAATCATTTTAAATCTAGTACACAATTTGTGTAAAATTCGGTAAAAGTTCTAAGATGTTATATGTTAAAATTTCGGTAACTAGAGTCATAACATTTTTATACTAAACGTGATAGGAATTTTCATCAGAAGTTTTGTTCAGTTTTCTCTTTCTTTTTCTTCTTTTCGATTTTTGCTCTTTTCTATTTTTGCTTTTTTTTATTCTTTGTCGTTTTCCTTAATATATACAATCTATATATTGAAAATACTATGCAGTCGACTCTACGAAAAGTGCCGCAGATTTGCTCAAATTTGAACAAATGAAACAAGGGACGCTCGAGCGAGAATAAAAGAAAAGCGGCACTATTCATAGAGTTGACTGTATACATACATTCATTGTTTAATATATTGTATAATCTATATTGTATAATCTATATTGTATAATCTATTGTAAATTGTACATTATCTATTGTAAATCTATTATATTGTCCATACAGAAAAACAGCTTGAAAGAAACAGATTTCGAATTTTCAAAACTCATGTGATTTTTGAAGCTGTCGTTAATAAAGGAAGAGCATTTCTCCTGGATCAAATTACAAATGCAAGATAATTCTGTTAAAACAACACTTGCATTTGAAAGACGAACATGTTCCCGATTCTCGCTGAAGAAAGCCCGTACCAATCATAAATTTAAATGACGCTGGAGGCGACCCATTCTCTCATCACCTTTCGAATCTCTGTCTATTCATCGCTCATCTCCCTTCCAGAGCAGATCTTCAACGGAAAGTCTTGGTCGATTGGCTTGCATCCAAGAGTGCTGTCGTTCGAACAATGCATCATGGAAACGCGCCCTAAGTACATCCCTCGGGGTGGGTTGTGCTGGACCCGTTCTTCACTCTTGCAGAAAAGGGCGTGTCTCGCTGCACTTTTCCAAATAGGATTATTCCAATGCTGGTAAATATGCCGAAAAATTGCTGAAAATCTCAAAGAAAAATAATAACCAGTTCAAGGCATCTTCATTCTCATTTTGTCAGTTTGGGACTATTATGGGAAATTCCTCAATGTACCGACCCTATTCTGTACTGAATCGTATCAAATGAAAAGCTAAGTAGTTTACGACTGTAAATCTGCAAGATAGATACAGAGCGAGAGAAAGAGGCAGAGATAGACAAAGAGAGAGATAGCCATCGTGTCATTATATTGGCGCATGGCTGGTCAACTTTTATTTAGGGCCCTACCCTTTCATGTCCAGGAGCCTCTTTTGTGGACCAGACCCAAAACGAAAGGGGTGAAAGAGACCATAACTTTCGCGGTTAGGTCCCGCTAATCTCTGCCACAATTTTATTTACGACTTCTTAACCGCAGCAAGAGCTTCCACAATCCAGACGACTGGGTTTGGCTTCCTTTCCATTCTTTATGCAGCTTTCCACAAAATCATAAAACTGTAATAAGCCCTTTTTCAATGCTTCTGGCATTCTAACATGGGTCAATGATAATTTGCAACATAATGCCCGGTTTCAATTGAAAGACTCAGTGTCATCATAAATAACATCAACAATATTAGTAGTCAATAATTACAATAATTAGCAAACCTACTGCGGACTTAGCATTTTATTGTTTAATAGATTTGGGAAATTCTAGCTTCAGACAACAGTTGCAGACCGCGTCTTTACAGGAAAACTATCTTATTGATTTTAGGTCTAAATGACTTTCCTTTATAGTTCTTTAAATTCTTTCAATTCAAATAAACATTCCTTAAAAGCTCAAAGCGTAGTTTTCAGACATTTTTCTTCTTTGCTTCATTTTTTGCTTTAGTTTCTAAAGTAATGAAAGTTAAGATTCGTGACTTATTTTTTGGCGAAAAGAGAAATTACTAAAAAATTTCTTGCAGTTTAGAAAATGTTTAAAAATTTGAAAATAAACTATTTTTACAGAAAATGTAGATTAGGTAAACTTTACATTGGATTTGTTTTAAAAATTGTTAGTGATGCATTCCAGATGTTCACAAAATCTCGGAACAAGTATGGTAAAAAATTCAATGAAAATTACATACAAATATTTTTCCTTCTTTTATAGAAAGAACAATACCCAATGTAAAGATAAACTTCACCTGTAATTTTTCTTCTCATGACTTAAGGGGACAGTACACCCCTAAATTTTCAGAAAAAAAAATTTTTTTTATGAACGATTTTGATTTAGAAGACCTTAAAGAATATGCTTTTAAATATATAAAACTCAAATTTAATTTTTAAATTAAGTAGTGAAGGTTTTAGCAACTACTTGACTGGCGCGACGTGAATAAAAGCGTCAAGCGTGACCTAGCCTAAATATGTAAATAAATTATTCAACGAAAGCAATAAAACATTTACTAAATATATTATTTGTCAATATATAGAAATGTTAGAAAATAATTTGGAGCATTTCCAGTTTTCTTTTTGTGCAATATACAAATAAGAAAACATCCTTGCGTCTGAGTAACTAAAAGTGCCGTTCGTGCGAAGGCGTCTTTCTCGAAACTACATTTTTTGAGTTGGCGGGCGTGATAAAAAAAACCATTGGACCGATTGTTCTAAAATTTGAATGTGTTATTGTGTACACTTAAATCTATAGAGTGAACTACGGATAAAACGATCGATCAGAAATTTTTTGATTTGCAAGGGTTTTTTGAGACAAAAAAACGGGTAATTTCGATAAAATACCGCCATTTTATTATTTTTGGTCGAAAACTTATTCTTCTAGTTCACTCTATAGTGGCTTCGATACTGATTATAATCCACTTTTGTTTTTCTTTTTCGGAATTTCCAGTGAGTCAAAATCACGCCCGCCGTAGTTTTCTGGTGTTTTTTTTCAAAAATATGCAGAAGACAAAATACACAGTAAAAAAATTAAACGAAATTTGTTTTTATTCTACTTTTATATAAGAATAAATGTCCAAAGTTTCATCCAAATATCTATTTTTGTTTAGAATAAATTACATTAGAAAAAATAAATTTTTTTCGAGTCCCAGGGGACTAATAATAAAAGCTTATAATAAATAAATAAAATAATAAAATAAATAATAATAATAAAAGCTTGTTTGCTAATGTGCCGCGCTCCGAAGATAGGGACCTTAAAATTAAACGTTTATAGATTATGTTTGATGATTTAACATCAAGTTTAACATCTAGTTTTAACTTAATTAAAGATTTAGTTTTCATTCTTTGCAATCAAAAGAAGCTTTTGAATAATACTTTGTATATACTATAAAAAAACTGGTTTTCCATTGCAAATAATTGAAAAGAAAGATTTAATTAAATTAAAACTATCATCAAACATAACCTACTATTTTTTTCCTCCTAAGGTTCCTTTCATCGAAGCGCGTCACATATTGTTTCTAACTGCTACTGTAAATGCAATCAGGTCAAGATCTTAACATTCAGAAAATTTTTATTTTGAGCCTAAAAATTGTCCTCTAAATCCTAAAATTGTTCTTTAATATCCAAAAATTGTTGCGACATATAAATAAATAATTTTCACTGGCGCTGACGAAACCTTTCTTTAAAAAAGGTTTTATTATTATTGATATTGTAATATTTTATTATTATCGATATACTGCTATATTTTATATTATCGATATATTGCTATATTTTATTATTGTCAATAATTTTATGTTTTATTATTGTCGATAATCTTATATTTTATTGTCTTGTCTACGAAACTCTAAAAGTGAATGTTAAAAGCGCACAAATACGTTGAAAATAACAGTGAAGTATGTCACCGGGAACTTTCATAGAAACTGAAATTTCGTAAGAATTGTTTTTCAAAAGCGATTAAATTATCAAATTGAAAATCTTTGTCGAGCGAAGATGATTTATAATTTTTTTCAGTGTTATTAAGGTTGCCTCTATGCGTTTTTGCGTACATTTATAATATTCCAGTTTCACTATATATACTTTCCTTTACGTACAGTAATTACAGACAATTAGAAGACGTTCAGAGAAAATTTTACTCAAACGATCAATTAAGATGATTGAAAAGAAGGTCCGACGTGTAGTGTGAAAGGTTCTATTATGCCTAGACCAGTGTCTTCAACCTACGCCTCCTGCTTCATCGAAGACGGAAGCTCAATTTTGAAATTACACTTTTTGTGTCTAATCTACTTAGCTAAGTAATTTTTTACTACACAAGACAATTATCGTTGTAATTTTTCAACTTGGTCCACACAAAGAAGTTTGGAATTTTTTGTTAATAAGTATATATATAATTTGTGTTAATGAAAATGATATGGAGCATGTTTGGGAGCATTTTGGTTTTTATAATCACACTCTTTAGCCATCGCTACTATTTTTCTTTCTGTTAGGTCGTTTTTTTAACCACTTCCTTTGTTTTTATTTGTTTCGTTCATTTGTATATGCTTTTTACGATTCCTTTCATTTTTATTAGTTTCGTTTTTATTTGCTTCTACTCATTTTTGGTTTTCATGAAGAGAAAACTGCTCCATCGTGACTATTTACAATAAGAAATTTCATCAGATATATTATTTATCGAAAACTTGGACTGTTTTATTTATCATATTGCTTCCTCATGTAGAAGAAGTATTTTCTATCACAGAGGAAATATTTTCTATCCCAGAGGAAATATTTTCTATCACAGAGGGAATATTTTCTATCAGAGAGGAAATATTTTTATTAAATATTTCTTCGGCAGTTGAATTTAGCGAAAATCGAATTAAAGTGTACGATCTTGCAAACGTTAGATGCACGCATGAGTAACATGATTGGATTAATACATGCTGTTAAGCAATGGGATTATGTAGTTTCAAAACGGATTTAAAAGTGACCCGTGGTTGAGGATTAAGGTTTCATTTTCCAAGGAAAAAGGTAGAATATACAATGCCATTGATACCATTCATTTGAGCAAGTTTTAATTCTCCAATTCATTGTCAGGCTTGTGATGTCATTGAATGATGTCCCACATAAATGAATGATGGTTACAACCATGTTTTCATTATTTTTAAACGTCTTTAGTGTCTCTTGTAATTAGAGAAGTAAAGGCGCGATAAAAAAGACTTGTTTCATCACACGAGTAATCAAGAGAACTTTTTAATCTGTCATGTCAAAAAACGTTCTATTATGTCTGAACGTCAGTAACAATCCATCAATATAATGTCGACACAAATGTTACATTTTATAGTGAAATTGCTGTGAAATGGAGATTTATTGATACAATGAAAGAGTCTAAGTGTCGTATTTAAGACATACTGGATGTGTTTCATATTGTTATAGAAATATATAATGCCTTTTATAAGAGTCATTCCAGGCAAACAAGACGCCCGAAGGGAATTTCGACAGCCAAATTACCAGGGTGGCATTATCAGAGTGTTGACTCTTCGCCTAGATGAAAGTTGAAGATGGATGGAGGCTGATCGAAGATCGATTAAGATCGAGAGCCTCAAACTCTACATATCGTGTGTTACATAAAAGCGATCATCCATTGAGCTTTAAAAATGCCTAAACTGTTCGAATGTCACCAGACCATCTGTGCATCTTTAGCCAATTAAGCGAGCCTAAATCTATCAACAATTTGATCGCAAAATTTCACAAGTTCAAAAATCCTCCCCTCTGCATCATTAGATCTTTAAATTATTATTCTTCATCACATACAATCATTGATTCATACAATTATTAAGTTTTTCCAATCCAGTGTTATGTTTCAATAAATATAAGTTTACTTTCATATTTAAAAGTTTTAAACCTAGCTTTGTATATTCATTGTGTATTTGCCTTTTCCAGAAATATATCTCGTAGCAAATAGAAAAAACGCATAGAAATTTCGTGGTAATAAAAAGAACTACGCATTACAGATGAGAATACAAAAAGTAATACCGCAATAAAAATGGTACAAAATACACTTCTTTAACGGAATAAAGCGAGGAGTAAACTTTTGGAAAAAGAGGAGACTGAGAATTGTTTTCGAGAGATATAAATCGTCATGGACGTATTTACACTCGATAGCTCATAGGAAATGTGTAGCCTTCACATCAATATCTTTGCAACGTATAATGCGCCGTAATCGGATCTGAGAGTTGAGCTCGCGGGCGCGTTCTCTGCACCAATCCCATCTGTTCGCACCTCGACCGGTCTCTAGGGCCTAGGCTATCGTCTCTGGATCTAAGTTGCTCCTACGAACGTTTGGTTTACTGCCGTCACGTAGTCGTAGTGTGGAGCACGAGTTAAACAACGTCTTGAACGAGCTAGGTACAGCCGGGAGCCAGCTACCAGGCACGAGGCTAGTTAAGATAGTGATCCGCCAGATGAACGTAAAGAAGCGCCGCTGGCTGTGAATCAGGTCTTATGGCGAAAACGTGAACGATTAGTGCTGATCTGTGTTTACATGCTTTCAGGACTATTTAATGCTTAAGCGACGCTCAAGGAGCTACGCCAATGTGTAAACCTCTTCCGGGGATTGATCTCAGGAGACGAGACTCAAGGGCGCTTATCCGCTTAGTGTAATTACAAACTCACAGCAGATTGAGTTCGCAGACTGATAAATCCGATCTCACTGTTCTTACCTGTGTGGTCGGGAATTTTATTTCAACGTTTCAGCAAGAAAATGAGCGTGTACTGTAAACACGAAGTCAACCGCAGTTGTTCCAGTCCCTTATTGGCCATTTCTCTTGACCTGTGATTAACCCTTCTTTCCAACGAGCCGATTGATAAGTCGAGCATTTAATGTCCTGTTGAAGAAATTAAGCTCCCACTCAGGCACTTTCTGAGTTTTTCAATCAACCCAATTGGGTTTTCTTGGTAGATTTTAAAGTGTGATTTGCTTGCTTTTTTCTGATTGTTATTAAGGTATAACCTTTATTAAGGTCAAATATCTTTTATTAAGGTATTTAGGCACTTGCTGATGAAAAAAGGTTTCTTTTAAATACTTAGGCTTTGAAGATCCTAAAAATTACATCTGTTTCTTTTCTATCAATCCAGTTCCTGTCTTATTTCAAAAAGTACTTTTTAAAGTAATTAGGTTCTTTAAATCAATAATATGATAATTCCCTTCAAAAATATTATTATATGTATAGATTATTAGAAAATTTCTTGTATATAATACCCGCGGGTAGAAAATTATCACGCACTAATGTACGTATAGATTAGTAAGAAGAAGTAGAAAGAAAAAGTAAGAAGCGAGAAATTGAAAAGAATTGAAAAGTTTGGGTTTACTATATGAAAAATTAAATTTATTCAATCCTTTTGAATTCTATTTTTGTCCAATTCCACTGTATTCTCTGATAGATTTGAGTTTTGTATATTAGAAACGAATTCCAATACAGGGGAAAGTTGCCTAAAACGGCCCAGCGCCTAAGACGGCCCAGTCTTAATATCTTTGAATTAAAAAAATTTTTGAAACAATTATGTACGTACATTTATAGTTAAGACACTTCTAATTATTTGTAATTAAACAGTTTTTTCATATATTTATTGTTTTTTCATGATTTGCAAGCAATATTTTATTAATAATCATTTTTATCATTTTTTCTATATTATTTGAGTAAAATTTCTACAATAATACTTATAAAAAGTAAATATCGTACTTAAAATATCATAAGCAATGTTAATAAACAATTTTAAATTGATAAATAAGTAGATTTTGAGAAATTTAAGGAGTGGGCCGTCTTAGGCTTCCAGGTTGCCAAAGACGGCCAAAATGCACTTTTTTTCAACGGCAAAATTAATTGTCTTTTAAACAATTTATTTGGTTTTTCTCTAATGGATTATTTAAAGGGAATGACAA
>WNHD01008047.1:0-14039 GCA_011057455.1 Ganaspis sp. Gsp50
GTTCTAAAAAACCTAATAATTGCTTAATAATACGGTATACAATGATGAATCAAATATAATATTCAATATGTTAAATTTAATACAAATCACATATGTGCCAAACGGATGACTCAAATTTTAATATGCATTTTAAGGTTTGTTGTCAATTCGACTTTTTATATATTTAGCATCACTTATTAGGGTCTTGTCGTGATAACTAAACGGCTGTTTTGTCAATCTGACTGTTTGTTTCTCCAAGCGAAAGTGAACAATACTGTTTAGTCGTTATAACTACGAGCGTAGTTAAATCAACTAAACTCTTCTGTCCGTGTAAGTTAGAAAAAAGTAAGTTAATTAGTAAAATCGAAAATTCAAATTGGGGTACACCGTTAGTACCAATATTAAGACCTGATGGAAAAATTAGAGTATGTGCTGGTTATAAGGTGACAGTAAATAAAGTGATTACGGATGTTAAGCATCCAGTTCCACGAATTGAAGAACTTTTCGCGGCGCTTCAAGGAGGCTAATGTTTCACAGCTTAAGATCTATCGCAAGCATATAATCAGTGAAAAGTTTCAGAGAAAACTCGACTATTGTTAGCGTGGAGGCATTTTTGCAATGAATAGGTTACCTTTTGGCACTAAGCCTGCTATGCCAATTTTTTAGTCAAGGATGGAAAACATTTTGCAAGGTTTAGATATGGTTAAGAGTTTTCTTGATGATATAATTGTGACGGGTAGAAATGAAGATGAACACATAAAAAATTTAAGCGAAGTGTTTAAAAGATTGCAAAAAAATGGATTGAAATTAAATCTTGATAAATGCAAATTGTTTCAAACTAAAGTAAAGTATCTGGGACATATAATGGATAAAGAAGGGTTAAGAAAAAATATAAAAAAAGAAGAAGCAATTGTTAATATCCCAGAACCGACAACTGTCACTCAAGTTAAAGCCTTTATTGGTATGGTTATCTATTACGCAAAATTTATTCCTAATTTGGCAGAAAAGTTGAGTCCGATGTACAAATTGTTACAAAAAATTCTGTATTTAAATGGAATGAAGAATGTAAAAAAAGTATGATTTTTTAAAAAAAAGAAAGTGTATCTGAAAAATGTTTGGTACATTTTAACCCGGAATTGTAAATTAAACTAGCTTGTGACGCATCGGAAAATGGAATTGGAGCTGTTCTATTACATGTTTATCCTAATGGAAAAGAAAAACCGATTTGTTTCGCATCGAGAACATTGACGAAAGCTGAAAAAGACTACGCAACGATTCACAAAGAAGCCTTAGCTATACATTGGAGTGTAAAAAAATTTTATCAGTATTTATTGGGTGCAAGGTTTATCTTAGAGTCCGATCATAAGCCATTGCTAGCTTTATTTGGAGAAGAGAAAGTAATTCCGCTCTTGGCTACAGGACGCTTGCAAAGGTGGGCAATGTATCTCAGTGGATTTAATTACCAAATTAGGCACGTTAAGGGTAGTTTAAATGGCTGTGCGGATGGTCTATCACGATTGCCAGTGGTGGAAGAAATAAATACGGAAGAAGCAGACGATTATTTTACTTTTTTGTTGAAGGAAAGCTCGCAGTGGACGCAAAATCATTGAGGAAAGCCATCAGAACGGACCCGGTGTTAAGTAAAGTGTATTTGTACAGTACGACTGTTTGGCCTGAAAAAGTGGAGGATGTTTTTAAACCTTTTTTTGCAAGAAAAGATGAATTAAGTATTGATAACGGGTTACTTTTTTGGGGCTACAGAGTGTTAATACCAGAAAAATTAAAAAGCGATCTTTTGGATGAACTGCACGCTACGCATTTTGGTGCTAATAAAATGAAAATACTAGCAAGGCAGTATTTTTGGTATCCGAAGCTTGATAAAGATTTAGAAGATTTAGCTGGAAGTTGCGACGTTTGTCGTAAAAATGTAGACAATCCAAATAAGGCAAGTTTGATTAAGTTCGAAGAAGTAAATCAGCCTTTGGAAAGACTACACATTGATTTCTTGGGTCCTTTTGACATGATTGTGACAGCCGCATTTCCTAAGTGTCCAGAAGTCTACGAAATGAACGAATGTGATGCTTTAAAAACCATTGAAAAGCTGAGGGATTATTGTTCTCGATTTGGAATTCCACGGAAGATAGTAAGCGACAATGGAGGTCAGTTTAAATCAGAAGAGTTCCAGGACTGGGAAACTAAAAATGGAATAAAGCATGTTATAATAGCTCCAGTCCTTCCTTCTACGAATGAAACAGCGGAAAATGCCGTCAAATCTTTTTAAAAAGGTTTAAAAGGGATTCTTTCCGACGAACGAAATAAAGATGTAAGTAAAAAAGTGTTAATATCGCGATACTTGTTTTACTACCGTAGTAGGACTCATTGTACAACAAATGAATCACCAGCTAAAAGAATGTTTAAAAGAGAAATGAGAACGAGATTTGATTTGTTAAGAGATAACGCGCGTGAAATAAGCAGAGATCGACAAATTGAAAATTATAAAGGAAAGCGTGAATTGTTTCTTTATATAGGCGAAACAGTTTTTGTAAAAGATTACAGAGTGCAAAATGAACCTACGTGGGTCAAAGCAAAAATTGTAAACGTGCTTGGTCCCAGGAATTATTTATGTTCATTAATGGAAAATGAAAATGTTATTTGGAAAAGGCATTTAGATTAGATAATTAAAACAGGGTCTTTCTTCGACTACGATTATAGCAAACTAGAAAAGAAACAAGAGATTGTAGAGCCGAGTAATGAAAGTTTGACAAAAGTTCAGCCGAGTGTCTTACCAAATGTTGAGTGTGAAAAAGAGAATTTAGAAAAAGAACAAAAGAGGCGTTCTGCTGAGATTGAGAACTTTGAAAATAGCGAAAATGAAAACAAAAATGTAAGCCAGGAAAAAATAGTTTTAAATTCACCGAAAATTGTTAAAATTAATAAAGGAGCTACTTTAAATATCACCGAAAGGCAAACGAGAAAAATTAAACAGCCTGTTAAATTACATTTATAACTTTTGTATTTCAAAAACTTAGAAGGGAGGAATGTAATAATGTGTTAGTGCGTTGATTGGTGCTGCCACCTGTGAGCGCAACTCGAACGCGTAGAGCGCGAAAACCTTCCTTAGTTAATCTTTGTCGAACCATCTTGTCGACTACTCTCTGATGTAATTATAATCATTATTATTAATGCGAGCCTGAACTCACGTCACTGGCTCCGTGCCCGATCTCCTCAGTCCATTTCGAGACGTCGGCTGCAACCAATACCGTACTGCAACAATAATAATGGAAAATTACCGGAGGATGCTTGCCCGGCTTCGAGGTCAGTAGTGTTTGTCGCCGTGACCAGGACAGTGAGGGTTATGTCCGAGTGGTGTTGTGCCGAGCATTTTAGTATAAAATTAGAAAAATTAAAGTTTAGTTTCTTTGTGAAACCAAGTGTTTTCTTTTCTTTCCTTTTGTCTGTACTCACCTCTCTCTCTCACCCGTTTTAGTGAATTTCCTACGCGTAAGATTGTGTTTTGTGTTCCTTTGGAGAGCTAGCCGTGACCAGAGGAAGATCACCGTCATCCTGGGCAGTGTTTTCTGCATGGGGGGGGGGGTGAGGACAAGACGCTTGGCGTTCACCCAACAAGAATAAACAGGACGGCGTTGATCTGCTGTAAGCTAGAAGAGCGTGGCTTATAGCGCATTGTTAAAAAACAGTGGTGGCGAGAGATTGTTTTGCCCAGCGTAAAACAGTCTCTCCAAGCTCAGCCATTCTTTTTATTGTTACGTGACCTCTCGCGCACGTCTCTTTTCTCCGCGACGGTGTTGAAAAGAGAGGCCACGTCACAATACAAACACGTACAATTTCATATGTAAAAAATTATTTGTATACGAACATTTACACGTTCTTGTACATGTTCGTTGTCCCAATTCCACATGCTGAACTTATACAAGTTCATGCCCTACTGAAAATTCCTGTACAAAAACTTGAACAAGATCTTGTACAAGATCAACAGTTGTATCCTTCACACACTCAAACATATCATTTAGAAACAAATGAACGAAACCTATTAAAATAAAATAAAAACATTTTGACGCTAACGAGAATCAAACCTACTTAACCTCACTAGCGAACGCGAGCGCGTTAAACCCCACTGCCACTCTGACTTGGCATATGTTTCAAAAAATGTTCCTCATGTACCTCATATCTTTCTCTGGTAAGTTATAAGGAACATGTTTTGAAACATATGCCAAGTCAGGGTAACCGTGGGGTTTAATGCGCTCGCGTTCGGTAGTGAGGTTAAATAGGTTCGAGTCTCATTAGCGTCACGATTTTTCAAATGTATTTCATTTTAATAGGTTTCTTTAATATGTTTCGAAATAATATGTTTGATTGTGTGTAGGATACAAGTGTGTGGGTCATTTCATTTCAATTGCAATATTCGTGTCCCTTGACAAAAAACGCCTTTTTGATACATTTTTCTGAAACTCGTGTTTTTATTTTGTAAAATGCAATGTTTTTAACATTTTTGTTAACTTATCAGAACAGAATGATTACGTATTTAAAAGTGACAGAAGAAAATGCAGGCAAAATGTCATGAGTTTTCCGTGTCCTGGGAGTCGATTCTTAGTTTTCAAGTGCGCTTTGTGACTTAATTTTACTAAATTACAGGAGGAGAAATATTTAAATTAAAACTGTAACTTTCATGCTTAAGGAAAATGGTCTTTTATGAAACTTATTAAATTATTTACACATTTTAAAAAAATGAAATTGACATGTCCCTCATTTTTGTTATATTTCACTTTGTGTATGAAATTGTCTATTTATACGTGCTTTAAAATTTATTGTATGATTACGAAAACCGCCTTACCCTTAGATTTATAGCAGAAGATAACAACGAATCGACTGAAAAAAAAAACAATTGTTCTGGTTCCATAAGTTAAAATTTCATATCGTGTCAGAAAAAGGAAAAGTGTTTCGTTATAAGTTGTTTGTCATGAGTGTCCCGGCTAGAAAATTGTAAATAAATGTTCTAAATTTACTGTTGGTATGAAATTTATAATAATTTTAGATTCCTTTTCGAATGAGAATAGACGCGTTGATTTAAATATAACGTATTTTAATATATAAACAAAAAAAGAGCAAAATGTCATGAGTGTCCTGATCATGAGTGTCCCATACAAATATGCATAATGATTTTAATAAACGCTGTTAACTGTCAATATAGTCTTTCCCAACTTTTTTATTACTTGTTTATTTCTTGTTTGATTCATGAAGTGACATTTCAAACTTTAAAGAGAAAGTTGCAAGCAAATCGTAAAGTGACTTATGCAAAGCACCAGAAAATTAAGGACCGACAAAACATACAAATAACAATAAATTTAAAGAAGAAAATGTATCAAAACTAACTAAAGCCTCTAAAATGTGTAAAATAAATATATAAAATTAACTGATATGAATTTACTTAAATTTTTTTAATGTCATGAGTGTCCCAAAAATCAAGCCTGAGTTCTGACTTTTAATAATGCTAAAATGGTGAATAATTATTCATGAAATAATTCTATATCTTTCTCAATGCATAAACTGTTAAAATAAAGTTTAAAAATATATATTGATAGCAAACCCCTCATTTTTTGATAAAAACAGAAATTTAATTTTTTACTCTAAGTCACTTTTTTTGCATTTTGCCTATTTGTAAATAAGTATTTTTTTAAACGTTGCCTTATGATTAACAAAGTTGTAAAATAAAACCTATTATAATACTCAAATAATACTTATTTATGGACAAATTAATCAAAATTTTACCGAAAATTCGCAACAACAAAAAATTACCAAATTTGATGATTTCTACTGAAAAAAGTCTGTCATGCAAAATACATGATCTCAATTTTGTGGCGACAATGAATTTCAGTTATTTAACATATTAAACTATATAAGAAAGTTGTTTTTAATACAAGAATCAAAACTTGACATCTATACTTTTGTGGGGGCAGAATATGACAATTTAAATGAAATGACCCGTGTAAATTAATTAAAAAATAAGTAACAAAATTTTTGTTACATAATTTTTGTGACATTGATTGTCTGACATAAATTGTGTGACATACCTTATGTGACATTAATCGAGTGGCGTCGCAAAGTAACGCTACTTAATTTACGATACTCACGCATTACACAAATTGCATGTTATACTTTTTCGTAATGGTAGCTGTCACAGAAAACTAGTGCGCATTGTTTAAAGTTTTGAAAATAAAAACTAATTTATACGTCCAAGTTCCTGTACATGAAGTTGTAGTTAAACTTGTACATGTCAATCAGTGTTTAACTAACTTTAACCGACATTTAAAAGATGGTGGAACGCAAACGACTGATTAAATTAAATTTATCAGACATAATAACTTCTTAATAGGAGTTGGTGAAACCGGCGCTTACACTATTTACTCTTAGTAAAATATAAACTTTATATAGGTCAATCGATTCGTCTGAATTCAAGGAATATTACCTTTAATTTCATTATGTTAAATTTTAATTAGAAAATAATTAATATGGAAAAACTGCAATACATACCCAGTTGAAAATTCCTATACATATCAGAACTTGTACATGAGCATGCACACAAATATTTACAAGAACATGTAAAAGAATCTGTACAAGAAACTTTACAAATTCAATATTTACAATTCGAAGAAGAACCTGTACAGAAAATTGTAAATTATAGGGTTGTTCAAAATTGAAAATTTTTAAATATCGAATATGTATTTATATAGGTATTTAATAATTGAATAGTTTTACAATATGTTTGAACTGGTTGAAAGTCAGTACGAGTAAGATATATATTTTATCGCCTTACGAACTTAAATAAATCTAATATCGTATTTTGACCTAAGTTTAACATCAGTACCAAAGTTATCAATTTTGAATACTTTGGATTAGTAGACGTTGTCTAAATACGATTATTATAATCTTTTCTTTGACGTCTGAAGTCAGAATCCGAACTCAAAAATTGAAACTAAAGGCGTTACACTGATAGGATATTTTATGACTTGAACTAAAAGCCAAAGAAAAGTGACATTTGTTACATGTAAATTCGAAGCTTTTATAAATTATGGTGGAGTAGTAAAAGAATTATAAAAACTAGATTGCAAGAAAAGAATTAAAAGAATTATAAAAATCATGATAATGTAATGGAGGTAGTGTAAAAGTGATATTCGAAGAAAAGAATTATAAAAATCGTAATCTGTCGCTGCAGCTGTAATGCAAGAAAAAATAGAAAGTAAAAGAATTATTACTGACATTAGACGTTGACAATTTGTCTGATCATCAAAATTTTTATTTAATTCTTTTCGTAAGTTTCAGAGAGAGAATATTATCGATGCTAAATAAAAGAATTCGATATTTTTCTCGTTTGTTCTGATGTCAACAAAATCATAAAATGACTATACTACTGTTTAAATTATAGTTATAATATGGGATAACATAGTGTATTCCATACTATATAAATGAAATATAAATTATAGTATCCCGGGTAGAAATTTCAGTTAGGATCAAGTCAGAGCCAGATTCGATAGTCAATGTTCGAGTCGGGCCCTAATTCGAAAATCGAACTGGCTGAATTTCGATTTGAAACGCCTAGCCTAAGTGGGGCCTGACTCGATTATCAATATTGATTTACCCAATAGAGCCAGATTTGTTCCTTAGTTAGAAACGAATCATATCCTTATTTATACTAAAACAATTAATTTAAAAAATGACAATACACAGAATTTGTTCATATTTATATATTTAAACTTTATTCATTGTATAATAAGTAACAATATTAATACATGGTAATAAAGTAATTACAAAGATAATAATAAAATATAATAAAAGCTTAGAATTTACTTTTACATTAATAAAGTGGGAAAAATAATCAAATCGATAAAGTTTAAAAACGACATTCAATAAAATATTTTAAATTTAATATTTCGAATCATTTTAATTCAGTTGAATGAAACTCTTCTTGTCTGGTGAGTATGAGTTATTATTAATAAAAAAAATGCATTTCTATTGTTATTAACTGTTACTTAACTGATGACGATATTTTCGCTGTCCATTCCAATCTTTTGCATTAGCGAAAATATTTCCTAAGTGAGATGCGACGGTATCTTCAGAAAGTTTAAATTTTTTGCAAAATATATCTGAAAAAAACATACGAATAAAATTAATCGAAAATTAAACTAACAATTGTTATAGAATTATATTAATTAAATATACATAATAAATATATGGTATAGTTACCTTGAAGACACGTGTAAAAAAAGAATTCTTTAAAAAGCTCCTTTCCGGTCATTTTCTTCATTGTGGTAAATTGCATTGCGATTTCCCTGCTATAATATTTTCGTATAATATTTTTTAAAGATTTTCGAATGTTTGTGAAAAAAGTTGTATTAATTAAAATTCGTATAATATAATGTGGAATTATTAAAATACGATGAGATAAACTTCATTTTATATAATTAAACTTATGTATATAAAACATTCCTTTCAAAATACATTTTTTCTAAGAAGAATCAAGCTAATTTCTTAATTACTGACAATTTAGAAATCTGTTTTACCATTACGAAATTGTAAAAACTTTGCTTTCAAATTAGTGTTTACAAAGTAATTATTTATTTTACATACATAAATTTTTAAATTGTCAAACGAAATTTCTTACGAAAAATTGTATTTATAAATTACTTATAAGTGTATCTATAAGTTCAAACACTTACAAATCTATCGCAGCATGTGCTATCAGTTTTTATCTGATTATCAAAATTTTTTACAGCTTCCATGGTAGTAAATGGTAATTCCAGTTGATACTCTTGAATAAAACTGTTTACATGAAGACTACTTTCATTAAATAGTACATTCAAAATATTATTAATTTGGTCTTGCTTCTTAATTATGTGATCAATTTTAGTTTTCATTGACGACTGACTGTTAACTATTTCACGTACTAAAAACAAAGAAATATAACAGTTAAAACTTGAATTTCAAATGACATTTTTCAAAAACTACCTTCGTGGCAATGCTCAATATCCTGAATGATAACTTGTTCCCACAGTTTCAAAATTAAATATTTTCTAGTTTATTTCCAAAAAATTTAAATTTGTAAATTTATCGATTTAGTTTTGTACAATTACCAAGCAAGAAAATATTTGAATTTTAAACTGTCGGAATCATCTTAAGAACTTTTAAGTGTATTCCATTTATGTTTGATTTAATATCACTTCGTAAAAAAAATTGGAAAATAGATATGTAAAGATAAATGTGTCCACATAGTAGTGATGTCTTCACTTGACGGCACATCCAGAAAACTATTTGGTTTCCTATTCGTCTGTAGTTTAGATTGTTTTTGGGATATATTTTTTCCGGCTGATGTATAGGAATTTCCTGTAGGTTTCTTGACCGGTTTTGATCGTTTATTTTCTTTATTTATTGGCTTTTTCGCACTGTCTTCCAATTAACCGGTACTTTTTAGCTACAGACTTTAGCTCTATTTCACTGTCAGATTCAGTAGAAGTGGAACTACCATCATAATATAAAGTACAGTCACTTGTAGAGTCCTCACTGTATTTCCGTTTAAAGTCTACAAAATATAAAAGTATAAATAGCAATAGTTCAAAATTATTTTTCAATACATTTTCTTTAAATTACATTTCTGAACAATAAAGGAAATATACATTAAAATTATTATTTACTAATATCTACATATTTTGGGAAGTAGAAGGGTTTACCAAATTAGCAGCATCAAAAGTGCATTCGAATGAAGGCACTTTTAACAAGTTTGCTACTGTTGGATTTGCTTGATTTCTTCTTTTAAATTTATCCTCTAACAATTTAGCCTTCTCATGTGAAGATTTTTCCGAATCAGTGGAAAATGCTGTTTCTTTATATCCTATTGACCCAAGTTTTTCAACAGCATAGTCATATTTTCCTGTGCAATTTAAAAAGAGTAATAATAACATAATTTAGTTACAATTTCTAAAAGTTTTGATTTTTACTATAACCAATCAAAATTTGTTTATAAGGATGTTGAAAGTATCGCTACAAATTCATTACTTTTTTTGAAAAAGATAATTATCAAAACATAAAACGTATTTCTTAATTTTCTGAGTTTCTGGCATTTGATTGACAAAAACGTCAGTAGTCACACAGATAGCACAACACTTTTTAGAAATTAAAAAAAAGTTTTCTTAAGATGCATTATTACCAGCAAAGTTTCGAACTTTGCACGACAAACTTGTTACAAAATTTCTGAAAATGAAAATTTCTAAGATTTAATTTACCGATAGTCGGTAAAGTAGTTTAGTCATATTACATTAGCTCATATGAAATTAAAGAGTTGAATGATGTTTTTATATTACATAAATTAATTTCAACTTACCAGCTTGACCAATGATTTTTATGGGATACAATAACCAGTTTTGGGGTGCATCCATCTCACCTTCTACCAAAGATTTCAAAACTGCATTGGTTGTTTCATTATACGGGCCCGCCATAAATTTTGCATAAAAGCATTCTTGATCATTATTATACTGTATCCACGATTTTGGTACAACTTCTGTAGACCTTGGACATTTCTTATTCTTCTTCTCTATAAACTCTACTAATATAAATGGAAGAATCACCACGTCCATAACTGCAAATAAAAAATCTTGTTAATCATATTTTACTCGTTAAATTAGCTCTCTTAATTTCTATTTGTATAGTAATTTCTATACTGGTAGTGTAGCTAAAATTTAGCTGCTGATGCAATTAAATATATTATACTGAAATATGAAAAATGCCATTTTTCCGGTTTCGAAACATAAATTAATTAACAAAATTAATGAACAGTGCAATAACAAACCTTTTCGAATTTAATTAATTTTATTCCCAATTAGCACGAAAGCTTGTAGCAAGCTTGCTGCAAGAAGTAAAATGTCCGCGGTTAGCAAAATTGTAGCAAGTTTCGAGCAAGCTTGCTGAAAGCTTGCAGCGCAAGTCACAAAATTTTTTTTTAAAGGATACAATCCTTATTCTAAAGATACATATAACACTATAACTGGGAGATGGAAAAAATTTACTGCGCAGCTATTAATGTTTTAAAATTTTAAATTTAGGTTTATACTTACAATGCAAGTTTGAAGCAAGCTTACATTTCAAACTTGCAGACAGCGGACCTTTTTCTACTTGCAGCAAGCTTGTATCGTAAGCTTCCTACAAGTTTCCGTGCTAATTGGGAGCTTACGTAAATCCGCATTTAACCACCGCTTTTGTTCAGAAATATTATTTGCATGAACATAGAATTGAAGGAACTTTGTAGTGAAAAAGATTTAGCTTTCTATCTTAACTTTATTAACAGTTATTAATTAATTACTCAATTAATTACCAATTGGCAATTAACTTTCTAATAATCAAAATGCAATGTACTTAGGCCTGTTGGATGCGGATTTCCATAAGTTTAAAAATAATTAAATTGAAACAGCTATAAATTAATTTGTTGCTAAATTATTGCAATTGTTATTGGTTTTTGTTAATTAATTTATATCTCAAAAACAAACAAGTGAAAAATTATATTCATTTCATGAACATTTCGGCTTCCTCATAGAGAAAAAATTTTAAATGTCAAAATTAATGAAACAATGAAATCTTTTTATAAATTTTTGTTTCATATTATCTGTATATTAATACGAATCAATTTGTTTTTTACAATAAAATATTTTTCTTAAAAGAACTGGCTTTAAAAAACAATGAAAAATTGTCATTTAGTCCATCAATTCTTGGTAAAAAATATACTTTATATAGGTCAAATGATTCATTTTTTAATGTAGGAAATTCTTTCAAAAGGAAATACCACTCAAAAATTTGTAAATGAGTGTTTCTAAAAATCCCTTCAATCATTTCTAAATTTTTATGAGTGTAATAACTCTGCCAAATTTCATTAAAATCGGCCAAAGCGTTCTCAAGATAGAGAGGCCACAAAAAAGCGTGACATACACACACACACACACATACACACACACACACATCTGGACATTTGATTAAAACTTTGTATATATACTTTTTAGATAATAATGAGTTGATTTAGACTATATTTGGAAAATCGAAAATCGGCACGATTACAAGGCTTCCCTATGAGGAAGCAAAAAGAAGGATATTTTCATACTGTTAGATTCAATTAAATTACGATCAATTAAAGTTTGTCAAATAGTCATTTAACGGAGAAATTGACTTCAGTAATGTTTAAAATAATTATATCTTACCTTCTGTGTGTAAAATGCAATTATTTGTCGGTTTTGAGCACTATTTTGATCACAATTTTATAAAAATGTTTCTCCCTGCAGTGTTTAGAATTTAAAGGTTGTGACACTCAAATAAAACTTTAAGAAAATAGACACCCTTTTCAGTCCAATGGTCAATGTTGGACTGGCGAAAATGAAACCCGAGTAGAACCGTCTGTTTGGGAAATCCCGACCGTAAAACAGCAATAAAATGCATTTTTTGGTCACAACCGTATACAAAACCCTCAAAATAAGTTGAGAGTGCGCCTAAGTAATATCTCAAATGAGACTTCAAAATTTAACCACTGTTGAAAAAGTGTAAAGTATTAAAAGTGATTGTTTCTGTCCTTAATTAGTTTTGGTTTTTTAACATGCCGAAATTGAAAAGCAGTCTTCGTGTGAGGAAACATCGAGAATTGCGAAATACAATAAATACAATCATAGGAAACAGACATAATAATGAAGGTAAGTAAAATTACTGCAGCAAGAGAAAAAAATATGTTTAAACCAATTTAACTCTAGAAATTTGAACATATTTTGTAGTTGTAATAATAAATAGGTGAAAAGAAAAAATTTGTACAATTTGACTATTTGTGGACGATTTCTTCCCTGTTCATTAGTAGAAAATGACTAAATTAAATTTAGAAAGAATAACATAATTGAAGGGCCGGATTCTATAAGGGGATACGCTTGACTTTCGTTGGCCCCTAGAATAGTGGAAACCTCGCTAACGCGGGGCCAACGAAAGTCACGCGTTGAACGTAAAATAAGTATTTTTAAGCAAGACAAAAGTAAATAAAACAAATGTTTTAGAATAAATACTCAAATCACATTATAAACAATCTGGGGAGTACATTTTTAGGAGATATATTAAATAATTACAAGTTATTTAATTGGAATATTTTGGTCTTTACAAATAACAAATTTAACTAGATGAATCAGTTTTGTGTGAAGCATTTGTTTTCCTAAGTCAATCAAGCAATGACTATTTATAAAGAATATTATTTTATAATACCAAAATAAGAAATTTAAGCGATAAATGTTATTGTCCTAAAAAAACATATTCTTCAATTAGGAATAATTATTTGTAGTCTAATGCACTATAATCTATATGTTATACACTAGCACTAAAGTGTACAATTTAAGTAGTTTAAATTTTTTTTTAGAATGAGTACAGTTTCGATTTTTTAAATATATCTAGGCAGAAAAGAAACTTTGTATTTCCGTTTGTGCGGGCGACAGTTTTTCCTTAGCCAGCCCTGATAGTATAGAAAAAATTAGCTTTCAAGGGTCTAATCTTTTCTTCTAAAACCAAACATAACTCTTGACACCTACTCATCTGCTAAGGCTCGCACAGGCAAATTCTGTATCCACATTTTGCTTAGTCCCTTTCACTTTCTATTGCTATCCCTACTCTGCTCTCTTTCCTCTCTTTTTCTTTCTTCTTATGTATATTGAGAAATGAGTGGTATTTTTTGGCTTTTTCTAACTACAACTATCTACATTTTCGTATTTTCTTCCTTATTTCTTGGATGAATCAGTTTCCCAGATGATTCTCGTTTTTCTCTTTTAAAGAAACTTGAAGTAGAATATTTCCATCTAACAACTTTTAAAATGAAATGTATTTGAATGTTAGCATTGCTTTATGTAAAAGGCGAATAATTATTTATAAATATCAATATATAGGGTAGAGTCGGGTAAGTTGAGCCGTCGGGTAAGTTGAACCACCCTTATATTTTCATTTTTTTACATTGACTAGTCAAATATTCATTATGTTCTGTTAGTTTGGGA
>WNHD01008048.1:0-13052 GCA_011057455.1 Ganaspis sp. Gsp50
TAAGACCAGACATAAGACGTTCCTTGAACGTTTTAAAAATGTTTTTATTACGTTATAGGAACAAAGTGCAATGTTCCGGAATGTTTTGGAACATAGAGACACGTTTTAAGTACGTGTTTAGAACGTTCGATTGCCCACTGGGAAACCTATATAGTAATAGTAAAATAAATATTTTTCAAGGAGCTGTCGACCAATTAAAAAAAAAAATAAATATGATTTTATTTCCTTGGCGCGGTAGATCATGCATACATGTACGTTTAATGAAATATTATTGATTTAAAGCAATAGTTATCATGGGACTTTTTATCCTCATGAAAATATCATGAAATTTTCCATTATAGAATAGACATTTACTTTGTTTTTAATTTCTTCACATTAAATAACGTCTCTTATATTTTTATAGTAAAAATATATATTTTTCCTCTACGACAATTTTTTAAATTAGTTAATTTTATGTATTACATATTTTATACTTTTTTATTCATTAATATATATGTATGTACATGGAATTCACATTTATATTAAGTCAAAAAATATTATGGAATTTTTTGCACTTTAATATAAAAGTTCCATAGAAGTTATGGAAAACTTATGGAATTTCGTGATAATGTATTATAATAATAATAATAATTTCTATCAGTTTTCTATGTAAATTTTGTGTTCGTTATCTGTCTGGTTCAAAGGCTAAAGGTCACAATAATAAGTAAAAATTGTGCTTTTTAGATTCTACAAAAATTGAGTATGTTTCGTCAAAAGAAGTACCTAATCTAGATCAGCAACTGAGTCCAAAATTTCTGATTGTCAGTTAGATGAAGAATATGTTCAAAACGATCATGCAGAGCCAGGTAAAGTAAACATTTTTTATTATCAATAATCACAAACAGGGAAATTTTCAATTAACAGAAGTATATAAAAAAACCAAAAATTATTAAAATTTTACTCTTAATTGAAATTTTTAATGTTTAACTTTAATTTGAAATAGTAGATTGTGGGACTAGTATTGAAAGTGAATGATTTGTCGAGAGTAAAGTTTGCGGCTCGAGCGTAGCGAGAGCAGCAATCACACGAATTTCGCTTTACATCTTATTGCTTTGAAATCAAATGAGGGAGTAGAAGGTGTCAAAAAATGCTGAAAAATTATAAAATTATGTTCATTTCATGAAGATTTTTTTCTTCTTCATAAAGAAAATTATTCTTTTAATACAAAATATTTGTTTGAAGAAACAACTCAATAAAAAATGATAATTTTTAAAATAATAGCAAAAAATGGAATTTCAAATGTCAAAAATAATGTAAAAATTTCATTTATTCTGCAACTTTGTAGTAAAATACAAATGTATACAGGTTAATCGATTCGTCTTTAATAAAGGAATCGAATTTAGTCAATAACTAATAAGCTGTATTTTTAATAGAAAAACGAATTTATGAAAAAAATCGTATTCTTTGAAGAAAACGTACGTTTAAAAAAAATTTACATTCAGTACTTCTGAAAATCCCTCCATACAAAAAAATATTCATATTAATAAGTATCAAAACCCGACCAGAATTTTATTAACATCTGTCAAAGCGTTCTCCAGATATCCTGGCGACAAAAAAAGAAGCGTGTCCACACACACACACATCTAGACATTTGCATGAAACTTTGAATTTATGTTTTTCAACTGGAATTGAGTTGTTGACATGGACTAAGTATATTGTTTATTAATCCGTCAGAGGTTTAAAATCTGTTTAAATGTTTTTAAAATAACCTTTCTATTTTTTTCCTTTCCCTTATATTTTAAATTTTAATTAATTTATATTTTTTAATTTTAATATTGCTTCTAATATTATAAATATTTTATATATGACAATAGATTCGTTTTTTAATGTCAAAAAATTTTCCAGAAGGAAGTATTATTAAAAAATAAAAATTTAAAGAGTTATATCAAAAAATAGAATTTTAAATGTAGTCCAAATGTCACACTATCTATCCACCAAAAGTAGCAAATTTAAACATTTTCAATACAGTAGAACTTCTCTAATCGGACCTTAATTTTTTTTTGTTTTCTTTAAATTATAATTTTTAATAACATCTACTTCTATTTACTTGGAAACTACAGCTATCAAAATATTCATATTTGAGAGAAAAATTAAGATTTTTAAAAAATTCAAATTTTCTAGTGACAAAGATGGAGTTCCGATTAGAGAGGTGCTTCTGTATAAAGATTTTACTCACTTACAATTAGCAAACTAGATAACTCGGTCGATTGTATACGCATAATTTCCGTGTGTTAATTTTTTTTGTCTTTTTACACAGGTTGCAGTAATTGCAAAAGATGGGAGCATGATAATATCTGCGCTCTGTTTGCGGCTTACGAGGAGAGGATTGAAAAGTCTGACAATGATTTGAGTCCTCTATTTTGGAAAAAAGTTAGTGCCTCAATTATAGATCCTAAATTTTCATTTTCGGGACCGGCCTGCAAAGAAAAGTGGAAATCGTTGAAACGTACTTACAAAAATAACCTGGATAAAAAAAAGCAAACCGGCGAAATTCCCATTACATGGGTATATTTCGATAGAATGCACGACATAATGCACAAGAAACCAGGAATTTCTCAAGTCGCAGTAGCCTCGAATATAAAAGGGTATGAAAGGAAGATTCTGAAAGAAATAGAGGAGGACGTTGATACGCAGCCAAAAAAAAAGCAAAGGAGCAACAATGAGAAAAAAGAACCTGAGTGGCTTGCTCAACTGACAGCAAAATCTGATACACGCCACGAACAAAATCTAGAGTGTAAAAATAAAATGATCTCAATATTTGAAAGAGTGCTAGAATCAATGCAAGAGAAGAAGAAAAATGATTAAACATTTTTTCATTTTTAAATTTTTGAGAGAAAATATTTTTAATATAATTTACTGATGCTTCGACCCGTGAATGAATCCTATTAAAATTGACGAATTTCCGATTTATCTCGATTCTTATTATACATGCATTATTTCCAATGTTTAATTTAAATTTCTGAAATTAAAGGGAGGCTCTGCAATCAATTATTCTGTAATTTAGCTTAGTGCAATGCGAAACCAATGAACATTAATTACATTATAAGGCATAATCGATTCGTAATATTTACCAACTACAGCTATAAGAAATAAACAAATGATGTAGGTTCTTTTCGCAGAAGTTCTTCCTTCTTTGGCACCTAATGCAAGTCATTTTAAATAAGAAAAATGTGATTTTTTCTAATAAGAAATTTATATTCTGCTAATCTGCGAAAATAAAAGCAGAAAAAAATATGATTATTTCGTATATAAATTTCAGATTACTAGCAAAATATGTAATACAAATTTGCAATAATATGCGTTATAACAAAAATGTTATTTTTCTAGTGAGAAATTTATATTTCGTTAATCTGCAAAAATAAGAGCAGAAAAAGTGTGATTATTTCGTTTATAAATTTCAGAGTACTAGCAAACTATTCAATAATGCATTATTATCATAATATTTATTAACTACAGCTATAAAAAATAAGTAAGTAATGTACATTTCTTTCTCAAAAGTTCTTTCTTTGACACCTAATGTAAGTCATTGTAAATAACAAAAATGTGATATTTTCTAGTGATACATTTATATTCCGTAAATCTGTAAAAATAATAGCAGAGAAAATGTGATTATTTCGTGTATAAATTTCAGATTACTAGCAAAATATGTAATAATGCATTATAACAAAAAATGTGATTTATTCTAGTGAGACATTTATATTCCATTAATCTGCGAAAATAAAAGCAGAAAAAATGTGATTATTTCGTTTATAAATTTCAGAGTATTAGCAAACTATTCAATAATGCATTATTATCATAATATTTATTAACTATAGCTATAAAAAATAAATAATTGATGTAGGTTTCTTTCGCAAAATTTCTTATTTCGTTGACACCTAATATAAGTCATTTTAAATAACATAAATGTCATTTTTTCTAGTAAGAAATTTATATTCCGTCCATCTGCGAAAATAAAAGCAGAAAAAAATGTGATTATTTCGTGTATAAATTTTAGATTACTAGCAAAATATGTAATAAAAATTTGCAATAATATGAGTTATAGCAAAAATGTAATTTTTCTAGTCAGAAATTTATATTCCGTTAATCTGCGAAAATGAAAGCAGGAAAAATGTGATTATTTAGTTTATAAATTTCAGAGTACTAGCAAAGTATGCAATAACATTGTATGTGGCAATTTAATATTTAAAAAATAATTATAATAATAAATATTAAATTATATAACAAAGTGTAAGAAGTCACAAAAAGGTAACCCTTTACTTCCCCCTGACGTGCGACGTAATTTATGGATGATACAACAACAAATTTAATGTAATTCTGGTTCTTTTAAAGACAAAAAAGTTGTCATATATGCTGGATAACTGGTTCCATCATATTGAATTTTGAGAACCTTCCAGTATTGTCGATTCGCAAACAGTGACCCTAAATACTCCTGCAGTTAAAGTTTTATGTATATCTAACAATTTCTTTTTAAAATTAGGTCAAAAATTTTCAATGTTGGAAATTAAAAAATTAGGTTAAACATAAAGAGTTCCAGGAATTCAAAGCAATACACATTTTTAAGTAATTTAGATATATAATAAATATAATTTATTTACATCTTCATATAATTTTGAAATTGAATATTTTAATATTCTAGTGTTTATTAAAGTATAGTAATTTTGTATCAGGCAAAACATACACGCGTGATATACGCATCCGTATATACAAGATCCCTTAGTCTTATTATTTGAATTTCATTGTTAAAAATCGCTCCTCTAATCGATTTGCAATCATCGAGTATTCTTTAAATTTAAATCTTGAGAAACAATCTTTCTTTTACATTTGATTTAATTTACAAAAATGAATCTATAAATTTCAAATTATTTAAGATTTGTTAATTAAGAACATATTTCTTATTACTATTTGAGGCCGTTTATTACCTATCATCAGGATTCTTTGTCTAATTTTAATTATTATTGTTGTTCAAGTATTTTAAATTTTAACTAATAAAATTATTGAAAAATTAAATATCAAAATGTTTATTAAGTGTAGAAGTGATACAAGCCCAATATCTTCTTCTAGAAATGACATGTGCGTTGTTATATTTAACAGTCAATTTTGAATCGCATTATAATGGCACAAAATAAAGAAACAATGAAAATTTTAAGTCCCTAGATTGAAATGTTAATGATTTCTGATAAAAAAATATTAATAATCAATTTAAGTTTAGTTTTGATGTTAATTTTGAAAATGTGTACGAGATACTTTTCCAAATTTGCAGATAAAATTTTAATTTATTCATCATTTATTGTAATTTATTGATATTACTTTAATAAATACATTTTTTTTAAATAATTCAAAAATGGGAAGCAATCAGTCTTTAAAAACTAGTCCTACGATCTTTCTTTCAAAGCTGCATTAAATCACTAATAATTATGGAAATATCACTTCTGATAAATGCTTATAGCTGGATTACTGTTGTATAAAAAGATCGGGAACATGTTTCCATTGTCAAACTCATTTTTTGAAACTAGAATAAAAAATTAAAATGCAATAGAAAAAGTTTTTCTCAAATTAGTTTTTTTAAAAGAGAAAACACACTTTGTTTATCGTACACCCAGAGAAAAGATTTATTTGAAATTAATATTATTTATTTGAATCAAATAACCATATATTTGTCTCAGAACTTACTAAACTTACTAAACTTACTAAAATAAAATTTGTATTTAAATCAAATAAACTTTATTTGAAACAAAGAAATAAGTTAATGGATTATGAGACAAATATACCATTTCTCTGGTTGTACTTTTTTGTGGCGGCAGTATAAATTACAAATAACGTTCCGCCTTACATTTATCTCTCCATTTAAAAAATAATTTCTTTCTTAGTTACATATTCGTGAAGTTGTGCGGTGTTTCACTGCTAACAGAATTAATCCTGTCATTTTAGATTGCCTATTCATATTTCTTTTAATTAGACACCAATGTGAAAACATGAATAGGGAACACAATTCGGTTTCGCACATTACTAAATCGTTTAAAGTATATTGCACAATGTATTGTTACTGGCAGTCGTCTCGACGATTACAATGCATTGAAATCGCCAGCAATCATTCTAAAAGCATTTTTCCATTGAATCAGCTTTGTATCTTTCTTCTTTCCATAATATTATTTATCTAAATTCCTTTAAAATTATGACTATTAAAAATTACTTTTCTAGCAAGTCTTAAGAATAATTGGAATTAAATTTGTTACAAATTTTAACGTTACGATGAATTAAATATTAAAAGAAGCGGGGATATGTCGTGACAAAAAAATTGAAACACCACGTGCCTATTTCGCTTCTATCACTTGAACCATTTTTAAATGTTTATGCGTTTGACTAAATTACAAATAAATAAATTACACTTTTATTTAACATTTGACAACTCAATGATTTACACTGTAAGAAAGTTACTCCAAACTTAATATCCTACAGGTCACTGGGGGGTGAGGGATACAAGTGGATTTTTTAAGTGGGAATTAATCTGCAAATAGTAGTGCTTCAATCAATAAACCGATTGGTTTATAAAAAATATCGATAGCCTTTTAAACTCAGTATTTTCTACTCTTTTTTGCGTACCACATTTTCTTTTAAAAAGGCTTAGGAACCCTTATCGCACAATTACTTAAAACGGCACTATCAGGGTTTTAATTTATCAGATAATCTTTCGAAAATTCTCTTTCTTGAGAAGATCGATCAACGACTGCAGAAGAGTGTGATAACTTTTACCCAATGTATCCCTGATTATCGCAAGACTAATTACGAATTTTACAAACTAATTACATATTTTACATATTTACAAAGCAAAATCTGAGCTCGAGTATCTTAGTATATGGATTGCAGATGGTTGTAGAGGATCCTCCTGTCTACTGGATCTGACCAAGCATTGAGCAGATTGCTTTCATCGATTCATATACAGTGCATTGGCAATAATCTGACGTTTGATTCTATGATCAAAAGGAACATTTACGTTTTCTCGTGCAGCAACACCATTTTCATTATTATATTCATCATCCTCATCATCATTTGGAACCACTTCTTCATCATCCTCGTCAATGATGTCATTTAATGAAATACAAATATTGTGAAGACAGCAGCAAGCCAGTATAATCAAAGGCGCATACTCCACATTCTGCACGTATAAGTACTTCAGACGGCGAAATCGTCCCAGAAATTTTCCAAAGGTCCTCTCTATGATTTGGCGTGTCTTGCGATGAATCACATTATAATGTGTCATCACTGGAGGTAAATTGCCAAAATCTCTGTACGGTGTAAGCAGCTTGAAGCTTAGCCGGTAAGCCTTATCACCCAATAAATGAGTTTGGTTTGGAAAGTAATCCTCATAATGAAGATCACTTTCTTGATTGATATAGCTTTGAAGGAAAACAGTGGAATCATGGACACTACCACAACAACCGGCATAAGCATCAGTAAAACGCATGCTAGAATCACAAATTCCCTGAAAGTTAATGGAATAGTATCCATGCCTATTGATATAACTTAAAGGGTTTTCATGAGGAGCACTTATTTGAATTTGGCATCCATCAACAACTCCAATGACGCCTGGAAAGTTGTCCATTTGTCGGAACTCTTGTTCATTTAGAGCAACAGCTGCCCCCCTGGGCCATTTAATAAAATCATTTGCACGTCGACAGAGAGCAGTTGAGACATCCATGACGCACTGCCATGCAGTAGACTTGGAGACACCAAATCGATCAGCGATAGATCTAAAAAAAAATCTACAATGAAACCCAGATTTTCCAAATCAATTTAGACGCAAGAATATTCCATAAAGCTTATTATGCAGGATTTCTGTGACGAATTATTTGTCAGAAGCAACACTTATCAGAATTTTCCTTTATTTATAGATTATTTATAGATGTAAGCAACAAACGAAAATCGCAAAACAAGTAGGCTGAAATTTTTTTTGGCAAAAATTCAAATTTAAAAACCTAATTTTTGAGCTTCGAGAATAAAAAAAATTCATTTTGGCCAGGATAGTTATCGAAACTACTCAAAAATCTCTGTCAGTGTTTACAGATGTAAATATCAATCGGAAATCGCAAAAGGAGTAGGCTGGAATTATTTTTCAGTAAAATGCATATTTAAAATTTAGATTTAAGAGATTCGAGAATAAAAAAAATTCAATTTGGCTCGGATAGTTATAGAAACTTCTTCAAAATCTTTGTCAGTGTTTATAGATGTAAACACGAGTAGGAAATCGTAAAACAAGTAGGCTGGAATTGAGTGTCCCGACCAAATAACGCGACCGACGCTCGAACTTCTCGTTTTCTACTTACAGTTCGAGTCAGATAACACTGTAAGTAGAAAACAAAAGTTCGAGCGTCGATGGCGTTATTTGATCGGGCCACTCAATTATTTTTAGCAAAAATTCATATATAAAATTTTGATTTTTCAGATTCGAGAATCAATAAAATTCATTTTGGCCCAGATAAATATAGAAAATTCTCAAAAATGTTTGTCGATGTTTACAGATATAAACACTAATAGGAAATAGTAAAACAAGTAGGCTGGAATTTTTTTTAGCAATAATTCATATTTAAAATCTTAATTTTCCAGATTCGAGTACCAAAAAAAAACATTTGGACCGGATAGTTATCGAAACTTCTTAAAAATGTTTGTCAGTGTTAACAGATGTAAACACCAATAGAAAATCGTAAAACAAATCGGCTGGAATTTTTTTTAGCAAAAATTCATATTTCAACTGTGGATTTTCCAGATTCGAGTAACAAAAAAATTCATTTTGGCCCGGATAGTTTTCGAAACTTCCCGAAAATGTTTGTAAGTATTTCCAGTTGTAAGCACCATTTGGAAATGGCAAAACGAGAAAGCTAGAATGTTTTTTCCGAAAAATTCAAATTAAAACTCTTAACTTTTCTAATTCTCGAATCTAAAGATCGAGATTTTAAATATGAATTTGACGGAAAAAAAATTCAAGGTAACTCTTATTGCGATTTCCTATTGGTGTTTACATTTGGAAACACTGATACACATTTTTGAGAAGTTTCGATAACTATCTGGGCCAAAATGAAATTTATTGTTTCTTGAATCACAAAAATCAAGATTTTAAATAAGAATTTTTGCTAAAAAAAATTCCGGCCTACTTGTTTTACGATTTTCTATTAGTGTTTACATCTGTAAACACTGACAAACATTTTCGAGAAGTTTCGATAACTATCCAGGAAAAAATGATTTTTTTTCTTTCTCAAATCTGAAAAATGAAGATTTTAAATATGAATTTTTGCAAAAGAAAATTCCAGCCTTCTTTTTTTCCGATTTGCTAGTATTGTTTACATCTGTAAACACTGACAAACATTTTCGAGAAGATTCGGTAACTATCCAGAACAAAATGAATTTTTTTGTTTCTCAAAACTGAAAAATGAAGATTTTAAATATGGATTTTTGATGAAAAAAAATTCCAGCCTACTTGTTTTGCTATTTCCTTTCGATTTTTACATCTGTAAACACCGACAAACATTTTTGAGAAGTTTCGATGACTATCCGGTCTAAAATGAATCTTCCTGATTCTCGAAAATCAAAAATCAAGATTTTAAATATGAAATTTGACCAAGACAAATATTTAATAAAATATTAAAACATTAATATAATATTAAAACAAAATTTTTTGTTGTAATTTTTGTATTGTCGGAAAAAGTAAAATTCTAAGCTTTATTTGTTTAATAATACTGCAAAGTTTCTTCATATTATAGATAATCTCGCAAATTTTGAGATGAAAATAATATGAAACATTTTTTAATAAAACATTTAATAATTTGCTAAAAAAAATTGAAAAAAATATTGCCGTAAATATTATTTATATTGCTATGCAATTTTGTGGCAATGTTGATGCAATATAGTGGTAATAGTGCACTGCATTATTGCCTCAACATTACACTGCAATATTGTCTCAATATTACCTTAATGATACTTTGCAATAGTGCTGTGTGGATATTTTAATATTGCAGCAAATTTATTAATAATCATGTCAATATTTCTGCAATATTACTTGCCATATGAGCATGTGTTTCATAATTTTAATAATTTTATTCATAGTTTTTAAATTTGTACTTCGCACTTTCTCTTTTTTGTTTGTATTTCGTAATTCTATTAATATTTTATTATTTTTTTAATATACCATAATTTTACATATTTTCACCGTATATTTTTAAAATTTTATTGTATTTACTTTTAATTATTTTTCTCAGTTTTTTTTGTTTTAGTGATTTAAATATTTTCTTCTTTTTTTTTAATTATTTTAAAATAATAATTTTATTTAATTTGTTAATTTCATTTGTAATAATTACAATGATTAATAACATCCTTGAGAACTCAATTAAGAATATTTAACAGTTTTGAACATTTTCATTTTACAAATGTATAAAAAACTATGTAAAAAAAAATTGTTTCTATACAAGAATCAAAATTTGCCATCTCAACTTTTATGGAGGCTGAATATGTCAATTTAAATGAAATGACCCATACATGTGATACTACATACAGCGATACTAACCGATAAACTTCTTGGTCAGCTAATGTCCAAATGGCGATTGCTAACTTCTTTTGGACCGGAACAATTGCTTGAGGCGTATTTAAATCTACACCTAAAATGAGACTCAACTCCTCGAAAGTTGCTCTACTCATTCGGAAATGTGATTTGAAATCTGTTAAAAATTAGAAACAAAACAATTTAAAAACGAAAGCAAATTATGCTTGCTTAATTAAATGGTAACATGTACAACTGTTGTTTTATTTTTGATTTAATAATTCTATTCACATTCTTTGTACAATTCAGTGTTGGGTAAGTTACTGATTTAAAAGTAACTCGTTACTCGTTACGTTACTGGGTTAAAAAAAGTAACGAGTTAATAAGTAACTTAAGTTACTTTTTAAAGTTACTTTTAAAGTTACTTTTGAGATAAATTGAATTAAATAAATTACCTATAAGGATAAATGAAATAAAATAAATAAAATATACTCTGTCATATGCAAATCTGCATTTCCACTTTTAAACGAAAATAAACACTTTCAATGTATTTTAAAACACATCTTCTACAATACCTTGCCTAGTAAATGAAAGAAGGATTTATTTTCTTTTAATTAATCGCAACTTTATTTTTTTTAAAATACAATACGTAGTCAAAATTTAATAAAAAATTAAGTTTTCCTTGTAAGTTTGACATAAATTTAAATTTAATTTTTTTTTAATCCTTCATTCAATCACAAGCTATGCTGAACTATTAGTAGAAAATGTTTGCTTTTTTAAATTTAACATGAACTTAAACTTAAATAAATAAATAAATAACTTTAGTTATAGTGGCCAGCACAAAGGTAATTTTTTTAAAACATCTCGAAAAATCGGCTCTTAACGAAAAAGTTATTTAAATTTAAAGCTGAAACTTTAAAAAAAAATGTTTGTCATGTTTGCTCGTTTCTTTAAATGTTAAATGCTTAAAAAAATTTTTTTAATCACATTAAAAAAAAATTAAAAAAATTAAGCTCTTTTTGGACTCTAAAATCCATATGTAACCCCTCAAGCAATATGTAAGCAGAACAAAATGTAAATTAAATTTATTAAGTACTAAATATAATATCTATTGTACTGTATGCAATATTTTTATTAAATTGGTACCTGACAAAGAAAACCTTGGTATTGTCTCTTCAAAATAGTTTTCTTTTTTTGCATGTTCCTCTCTTTCATTCCAACGTGCTAAATAAACATTAAGAATGTCTCTTCTTCCTCATCATCAAAAATCATATTGATGGCTGCCATGGCTATCATCGGGAAAGCGTCATCATCAATACCTTTAAATGTAACATAGAATATAATATTGTTATATAATTGTGTAACAAAGTGAATTTTTGCATGCTCCGAATTAAGCTCGCCGGAGCCAGGGTTCTTTAATTTTTCACTTTCTTGATTTTTTATACTAGACTTACATTCTACTGTCGCTTTGGAAAAGGTGAAGTCAATAAAGACACAGAATTTTCTATTATTAAGAAATTAAAACAAGGTTTATTACTGTCGCTTTGGAAAAGGTGAAGTCAATAAAGACACAGAATTTTCTATTATTAAGAAATTAAAACAAGGTTTATTAAAAAAAAAATTGACGAAAATAATAGTTCCAAAAAATAACAAAGGAAGTAAAAGAAATATAATTTAAACATCATTTAGCAAGAAAAATAAAGAAAGTTATACAAAATAAGAATATAAAAATAATATATAATAATATAATATAATAATATAATATAATTCTAAATATAATACAATATAATATAATACAAAGAAAATAATAAAAATAAGGTTTCCTAGGACAAGACAGTGTTCTGCCAGTATTCGGCCAGAGTTTGCGGTGCGGCGCTGGCAATCTAAACAAAAAAAAACAAAAATAAAATACAATTATTTTATTTATCCGGAAATTTAGAGAACTCCGCTTCTCTAGCACAATCTATTTACGGAGGATCCACGAAATGAATTGGCTGCCGGACGCCATCTTTAATTTTGTAGCCTGCGGTATCAGGCCTACCGGGATTAGTACGAATTACGTGAATCTAATTCAATGCTAAATTAACGTTAACCGGACAGGTACGGGAATTCACGGTAACGCGGATGACGGTGATGACGTCACTGGCGAACAGGTCTCAGAACGAGAAGTTCTCTGAGCTGGAACCACATTTCGCCAGTAGTGCAGCGCGTGGGAAGTTGTCCCATGCGTAAGCCTGCACTGAAACAACGGCATGAGAGATTGGACCTCGTCGCTTCAACTCTGGTGAACCAGAATTGATTCTCGACGGTCTCCTGGTATCATTGATCATTCGGGGTGAACCACGACGATGATCGAAGATTCCGGAACTCTGCGGAGTGATTTTCGTGTAGATTTCTCTTTTAACTCACATAGGAGAACCTAAGTGAGTTTCCAGAGAGTTTCGTTTCTGTGACTTCCACGGTGAACCGAGGCGAATTCACAGGACGA
>WNHD01008061.1:0-16162 GCA_011057455.1 Ganaspis sp. Gsp50
ATTATTATTATTATTATTATTACTATTATTATTATTATTATTATTATTATTATTATTATTATTATTATTATTATGACAGTATTACAATTATCTTTGTTTACTTTATGTTATTATTAATTTTCTTAAAGTGTGGAAAAAAATATCATATACAGTTTTCGCTCTCATTATGCCCCCTCCCATATCAGCGCTAGAATGTTTCTCCCTCTTTGTACCTTCTTTGCGTTTCGCTTTCGGCGCTGAGAGTGATAGAGTGGGGGAATCAGCTGTCCTCGAAAGTAATTCCCTTTATTCACCATGAGCGGGCATATCGAGAGCGAAGACTGTATTATGATTTTGCCACCAAGATATCATTGTTATTCTTTTTATCATTACTTTTAACATCAGTAGTTTTCCGTACTAGAAGATTTGTTAATAGTTTATTCTACCGAAAAACTGTATCTCTCTAAGTTTAAATTATTGATTTCATACTAATAAATATTGGGAAAAACTAGCGACCTATTGAAATAGTAAAGTTTTAAAAAGTAGAATTTACTTTTTAAAATAGTTAAACTACTTTAGTAGAAAACTACTAATTTTTTAGTAGAAAGACAATTTTTTGGTA
Organism: Ganaspis sp. Gsp50; assembly: GCA_011057455.1. Classification (NCBI taxonomy): domain Eukaryota; kingdom Metazoa; phylum Arthropoda; class Insecta; order Hymenoptera; family Figitidae; genus Ganaspis; species Ganaspis sp. Gsp50. Next base: position 602 of record WNHD01008061.1, read on the forward strand.
TAAAACTATCAGAAAACTATACTGATTTCATCAGTGAATTACTACTATACTCTTAAGGTGATGACCGTAACATAACCTCAAAGATGACAATGTTTTTTCTAACCTAAAAAAGATTTAAACAAAACTAAGTTTGAACAAATAGACCAAGTTCACTTATTTCAATTAGTAGTAATTGACTAATTAAACTAGTAGTTTACCATTAAGAATTAGTACCTATTTTTTTACTGAAAATCACTATATTTATTGTTTTACTAAAATAAGAATTTTTTGTACACTATAATTAAGTAAATCTGTACTATTTCAAACAATAAACGACTTTTCGTTATTTAATTAGTAGGAAATTACTAACACAGGTTTAGAAAGTGGAATCCCTTTAATTGTAGAGGACACCTCTTTTTAAAAAACGAATACGCTCGCATTGGAACGATTCTGCTAGGTTTGAGAGGAATTTCTTCTTGATACGATATTTAAATAAATTTTTTTTGTATGTATAATAAAGAAAAAAAGAATACTGTGCAAAACAAATGTATTTAATTCGATTTTAATATTTTTTCTTCTCTAGATTATTCTTGCTCTTCAAAAAAGTGTTTCTTAATGCTGTGTAATCTTTTCTGTAGAATAAAAAAGCTCCATTCATCCTGGAAGGTGTGACATTGTTTTGAATTATATGGATAAGCATTACGTTAGATATATCCTTGATTTTTATTTTTAACCTTGAATATATCTCGAACAATGTTCCCGTTTAGTTTGCATTTGTTTTTCTCTATTTTGAAAAAGTGTTTCAAATGATATTGATTATTTATCAAACCTATGTATATATTGTTAATATTATTATTATTGTTATTGTTATTATTATTATTATTATTATTATTATTATTATTATTATTATTATTATTATTATTATTATTATTATTATTATTATTATCATTATTAATGAAAATTAACTATAGAATAATTTCAACTATTAATTATTTATAAAATAATTTCGACTATTAATTGTGAAGCACTCTGAAGAAAGGGACCTTACATGCAAGCGATTGTAGGTTATGTTTGATGATGATTTCAACGCGATTAAAACTTCCTTCTTAATTATTTGCAACCAAAACACGTTTTTATGAATATTGTGTGTATATACTATTCAGAAATATTGTTTTCGACTGCAAATAATTAAAATGGAAGCTTTAGTTGTGTTAAAACTAGTATCAAACATAACCTACAATCGTTTGCTTCTAAGGTTCCTTTCTTCGCAGCACATCACAAACATATAACAGTTTCAACTATTAATTATGTCTCAATTTCAACCAATTATTAAATAAAAATGTCAACAACTAATTATACAATAATTTCAACTATTATTTAAATAAAAAATTCCACTATTAATTACATAATTATTTGAACTATTAATTAAATAAAAATTTCAACCATTATTTAAGTAAAAAAAGTCAACCATTAATTAAATAAGAATTTCAACCATTAATTAAATAAAAGTTTCAACCATTAATTAAATAAAAATTTCAACCATTAATTAAATGAAAATTTGAATAAATAAATAAAAATTACAACCATTAATTATATAATAATTTAACTAGCATAATTACACTCAAATTTTAATATTAATTTTATTATCACACAAATGTATGATTAGAAACATAAATGACAATTTTACTTATTGGTAAACTGCAGATTGTTACTCTGTGATTTTCAAAAAATGTTTGTTAATTAAGAAATTCAGACTGAGGAAAAGGAAGAGAAAAACAGTATTTTCTATTGAATAAAAGGTATTCGTGTTTCTCCATTCCCGGAAAAACCTTGCAATTTCTTAACTCATTGCTCTCCAAGCTCTAATTGAAATTACAACATTTCGAAATCATTGCCAATATTTAACTCCTGCTTCTGTCAGTTCCTTTTAAAATCAGCGCTTTAAACGTACAAATGTTTTTTAAAAACATTTCTTTCGATAAACAAGGAAATATAATAATGAAACTAAAATAAAAACAATTAATTATAATGTTCACTCTTCTTATTATTACTAAATTTAACTGAAATTGTTTAAACAATACTCCATTTTCACGAAACTTTTATTTAATTATAAATTCTAGTTATTACTTTTCTTTTCGTCATTTCTCAATATTAGTGTTACTTTTTCCTGCTTTTACCTCTTTCCAATTATTGTTTCATTACTTTATTTTTTATATTTTTCCAATTATACTTCGGTATTTCTATTTTTTCCATTACTTCACATTTGTCATTGTTTTCTTATCTTATTTTTTATTGCTTTATTTTTCCAATTATTCTTCAGTATTTCTAATTTTTTCCATTACTTTACATTTTTCATTGTTTTCTGTTTCTTTTTTTAAATTTTTTCGCTGTTTTATTTTTTCATTATTTTAATTTTTACATTTTTTCAATTATTTTTCAGTATTCATATTTTTTTCATTATTTCATACGTTTGCATTTTTTTCTTTTTTTCTTTTTTACATTGCTTTATTTTTTCAATTATTTTTCACTATTTATATTTTTCCAATTCATATTTTTGCATTGTTTTCCTTTTTCCTTTTTTTTATTTTTTAACTGTTTTTTTCCCATTGTTTTACTTTATTCATTTTATTATTTTTTAATTACTACTTTTTTCATTGTTTACTTTTTTCATTGTTTACTTTTTTCCTTGTTCTTTTTTCCTTGTTTTACTTTTTTCATCTTTTCCATTGGTTAACTTTTTTCTATTTTTATTTTATTCATTTTATTTTTTCGAACACTTTTCTCTGAAGGTAAAAAAAGAGGAATTCAGTTTTTCGAATTCTTTTTTAAATGTATGTATATATATTTAGAGCTAGAATGTCGTAAAATTATAATAATTGATAGTGTTCATAATTTTGCATGTGATTATTAGTTTTATAATATTTCATTTTATTCATGATTACTGCAATGTCATCGAGATTAATTATGATTTTCAAAAATGCTGATGTGCAGTGTTAATCGATTCTCGAGAAATTCACCTGAACCTGAGTTATCATTGTAATCGAGTTTAAGAAATTATTATTATAATAATCATATAAAATAAAATATCACTATATTACAAATGTTTTATTTCTTATCAAATTCGGAGAAAATACTTTTTCAAGATATCTCATCTTTGTCGAAAAACTTTTATACAAAATTTGCATATCTATACCTTTATTTTAAACTAAAAATATAAAAAATAAATATAATACAAAATTAAAAAATACAAAAAATACAGAAAATACAAAAATACAATAAACAAAAAGACGAAACTAAACAATAAAATAATAATAAAAGACAAAAGAATTTTAATAATATCCATTAATGATAATAAAGAAATAAGAAAACTTGATTAAAATATAATTGACAAAAAATATGCTTTTTTTTATTCAGCAGAAATTGTCTTTTTTATGTAGTGACACAACTCCAAGGAAAATTCATTGATGTTTATACCTTGATCCAAAAATTGTTTTCACCGGTTCAGATATTTAATTAAACATAAAATACAAACTAAGAAATAACAAAGAAAAAAGAGAAGAAAAAATGTTGAAACAATAAAGAGTTGAATTTGAATAACAGTCCTGGGCCGGTTCAAAGCAAGTTGGACCCCATAGAAATTTTGCTGGTTTACAAAAAAGAAGAAAAAAAAATCTCAAAAATACTTGAAATGTTTTTTTACCTTCGGCATATTGTATCGATTGAACGTTTAATGGTATAATGAAGAGACACCTTATTATACTACTACACATTTAATTAACTGCTCAATTATTTGCATAAAAGTAAAATATTACAGTATTTATAAAAAAATGCCTTTTTACGTAGAAAGAGAAGGAAAAAATGCGGAAATTGCTTCACATTGGTGATTCTGTCGAGAGTAATTATTTTTCATTTCCGCCTCCGTCGAATGATTTTTCAATTACAGCTTTAGGAAATCATTGTTCTGTTTCACAATTAGTTTTCTACTTGATTAATATAAGAATTAATATTATTTATAATATTTTGCGTTTCTAAATTTCTGATAAATAATAATTAATGTAATGTTTATGCTATTTTTGTGTCAATCAACGTTTCTGTCATTTCTCTCTGACAAAAGAAACTCTAGAAGAAAAAAATTGTAGGTTATGTTTTATGATAGTTTTGATTAAAGCTTCCTTTTGAATTTTTTTCAATCGAAAACCGTTTTTCATAATAATATTTGGTACAGTAATTATAATATTTATAATAATAATATAGGATACCCATAATATAATATAAAATATAATAATATAAATATAATAATACAGTTATATAGTAATATAAATATAATAATGTAAATATATAGTAATATAAATATAATAATATAAATATAATATAAATAATACTATAATAATATAATTCATATAAATTTGAAATTATTAAATCAACACCGGAACGCCAATTCTGTACAGACTGATTCTATGCAGGAGCTTCTTGAAGAGAGTCGGGATGGTAGCATGGGGTACAGGAGAGCGAAAATCGACGCGCGCAGCAACGTATTAACTTATAGCTCTTGTTGGCAAACGGTGCTCCAAAAGGTCAGAATCGGCGTTCCGGTGTAGCAAAATAAACTACAATACAATTATTTCACTGAATTGTTCAACATCACACTAATTGAAGATCTGTGCGCAATAACTGCCTTTGAATTCACACGTAACTTTCGTACGCAGTCAAAATCAGCTTCCAGCTCACGCGTAGAGGCTGTTATTGCATGCGGCCTTTCCATACCCTCTAGTAAAATCAGCTACAAAAATCAGTTAATTTTAGAGTATTGTTATAATTAACTTAACTTTTTTAATATAAGTAAGTAAGTGTTAATTAATTAAATATAATTAATTAAACTTAAATATTTTATAAAAATAAATTTTTTCGAAATATTGTCGGAAAAAGTGAAAATTGCGTATAGTAGAGACAAATTAGGAAATATTTATTGACAATGATTCTTTTTTCCACTATAGATAAGAACGTGACATTGTTTGTGCCTTTTAATCAAAAAGTATTGCTAATGAGTCTGATAATGAACAAAGGTAGATTTGAGGCATGTGTGAAGTGTTTAAAAACTCTCGAGACAAATGCAATTGTTAACTTCTAAAATATCATGCGGGTACATTGCGTCAGAGTTGCTTTAAAATTCATCCCATTTTAATAATCAAATCAAGTATACCTAGCAATAATAATAATAATAGTAATGAGTAATAATAATTCTCATGTATACGAAATCAACCCGCATACTTTCAATGCTGTACTATTTTCATTAAAGCGATGATTTTATTAGGCACTTTTAATCGAGGAAATTATTTTAAAATATTCTTTTTAAGTGTAAGATTAAATTATTGATTAATAGATTATTTAATAATAGACATTAATAAACAATTTATTAATAAATAATTGTTTATAAATTTATTAACAAATAAGTGGTTAATAAATAATTTATTTAAATATTTGATTAATAAATAATTAAGCGGGTATCAAAATTAGCAATTTTCATGAAAATATAAAAATATAATTAAACTATTGCAGTAATAAACTATTGGAACTTATTAAAAACACTTGCGGTATTTTTTTCAAAAAATAAATTTTATTGGAAGATAAAGGAGATTTTTTTAAAACAACTATTCTTACAAACAGGTTCTAAAAGAATAGAAAATTTAAGTTCTAAACGAGTTTGAAATATTGAAAAATATTTTTAAAAAAATGCATGAAAAGATTGTAGAATATTTTTAATTATTTTCAAGTGAAGGAAAAACTTACAGACTATAAAAATTAATTAAAAAAAAATTTTCATTTAAATTTTTAAAAATATAGAATATTAATTTACATTAATAAATAAAACAATAAATAAATAAACATTTACAGTAATCCAGAAATTTTTCTTTTCAAAGGATTTTAAAATATTTATAATTAATATTAATAATTAACATAACTATTTCTAGAAATGCCAACTTGTAATCTTGATTATATAATCTATTTTGTCACCGAAATTTATAAAATATTATTTTTCCATCTTTTTTACCATAATATTTAGCGAAATTCTTTTTTTTTAAAAAACCAAAGAAAAGATGCAATTTTAGATGCTAATCACGTTTCCAAAATTAACCTTTATTAACAGAGCGGGTTTCAATTCAAATTAATTAAATCTCATTTCCTGAAGTGCAGAAAGTTCTTTTTTCCATGTTTTGTAAACACTTTGAGAGATTTAATAAATCTGAATAAATCCACTTTTAAATAATATCGAAAATAAATATTTTCTTTGTTTCTGCCCCATTTAAAAAATTTGCATTTTCAATAATTTCTTAAAAATTACTATGCGTATTCAAATCAGATGATAAACAGGAAAAAGGTAAAACATGTAAACAAAAAACAAATTTACTGTACAGAATATAATTTTCCACTCCAAAGTAATTTCAATTTCTCAAATGTAAATCTATAGTCTTATCATCGACTTCGTATTATTCCACTCTTTTTTCACAAAAGCACTGTCATCCCAATTTCACATTATCTAGAATAGAATCTACATTCCTTGGACGTTTTCTATTTCTCTATTTTACACAATTTTTCAAACTCTTTTAACATTCTTGAAATCGTTCTCTTTTTCTGTATTTTTTTCGTTTATATAAAAAAATTTATCTATTTTTACTTTGACTACTTGTTTTGCACTTATTTACAAGGTTTAAATTCTTGAGGTAACCTGAAACTGAAAGGTGTCTGTCAAGAAAGCTTTTTCCCGAAAATAGTGCTTAACTAAATCTTTGAAATTCTTTTGAAGAGTAAATAAAAATTGTTAGAAATAAATTGGCTCAAAATGCGCTCGGTCTTAATAGGCCCGCTTTCAAAAACCTCTTCCTCAATAATTCCGCTTTCAGTAGGTTCGCATTTTCAATAGTTCCGTCTTTAATAAATTCACTCTCAGTAGGACCGCTTTCAATTGATTCCGCTCTCAATAAGTCCACACTAAATGGGTCCACTTCCAACAAGTCCACTCTGAATAAGTTTAATTTTAATGGGTCCACTCACAACAGATCCGCTTTTAATAAGTCCACTCTCAATAGGTCCGTTCTCAATAAGTCCACCTTTAAGAGGTCCATTTTCAATAAATCTACTCTTAATTGTCCAGTTTTCAATAGTAAGTCCACGCTAAAAATGTTCGCTTTCAATAAATCCACTCCAAATAAGTCCACTCCAAATAAGTCTACTCCAAATAAGTCCACTCCAAATAGGTCCACTCCAAATAGGTCCACTCCAAATAAGTCCACTTAGGTCCACTCCAAATAAGTCCACTCCAAATAAGTCCACTCCAAATAAGTCTACTCCAAATAAGTCCACTCCAAATAGGTCCACTCCAAATAGGTCCACTCCAAATAGGTCCACTCCAAATAAGTCCACTCCAAATAAGTCCACTCCAAATAAGTCCGCTTTCAATAGGTTCACTCTCAGCAAATCTGCTCTCCATAAGTTCACTCTGAATAAGTTTGCTTTCAATAGGTCCACTCACAACAGATCTGCTTTTAATATGTACATTCTCAATAGGTCCGATTTCAATAAGTCCACTCTAAATAGGTCCGCTTTCAATAAGTCCACTTTCAATATGTTTACTCTCAACAAATCTGCTATCCATAAGTCTACTCTGAATAACCCCACTCTCAATAGGTCCGCTTTTAATAGTCCCGTTCTCAATAAGTCCATTTTCAATAGGTCCGCTCTTAATATGGAAAGCTAAATGCATTCTATAAACAAAGGATTTCTGTACTAAGAGATGCAAAAATTGAAGCAAATTATAAAAACTTTCTGCAAAATGGTATAATTTTAAAAACATAAAACAACATGAAGTCAATATGCTAGATTTTTTGCTGATTTACGATCGCGATTGATTTAACTAATTTTTTTTAAATAGAAACTGTTTACAGTAGCGACCATTTTAATTATTCTATTAACATTAACTGTTTTCTTGCAAAGTACCAACATGGTCATTTTTTAAAATTAAAAATTCGAAGTTCTCATGATGCATCTTGAATGATTATCGGCTTCCTTGCAAGCCTCTGGTTAACCTTGAATAACATTAAAATAATCTGTTCACGTTTAGAAATTTATCAATCTTTACAATAATCTTACATGACGTAAATCGAAACACTTGATCGTAACACGTGTCACTGAACAAGAAAAGAAACGGGAATCTTTTTTTTTTTTGTGTTGTGCTTTACAGAAACTAGATCTTGTTCTTTGCAGTAATTATTAGAAATAAAAAATAAACTGTGCACGCATTATGTAGACGAGCCTCTAACGAAGGCTCGCACTATCTGACGTGTAGTAAAGTCTTACTGTCCTTGGGCTTCGTTCTAAACTGTCCTATACGTAATATTTCGAAATTATAATTAATTTTGCGTGTGCGGTACGATCTTAGTTTTCTCGATTCTTTTTATAGTTTGCATAATTTTTCAATATGTTAAAAAGGATACTTGGATCACGTTTTATAATTGACCTTTGTGTTTTTTAAAAATTCTATTTGTTTTCTTTTCATTTATCACTGTAGCGTGACTGACTTTCGTTTATTATTGTTCCGCATTTTTAGGTGGCATTGGCCACTACTGCGCATATTTTCATAGCATGGGTCACTACTGCGCATATATTTTTAGCATGGGTCACTACTGGGCATATTTTCTTAGCATAGGTCACTACTGCGCAAGTCCATTGTAACGATGTAAAAAGAAGAAATAACTGAGGGTCCTTAGTGTTACATATTTCGAAAATGTAATTGAATATTCAGGGGAGTTTCAGGGAATTTCCGGTGCTGTGTGGGTCTTTATACAATTAACGCTTGATCGGTTCGCACGAGAATACATTTTAGTTCGTTGATTCTTACGTTTTTGTAATGTATTGCATTCTGTGCAACATGCACGTCGTCGAGGCGAGATTGTGGTGACACCACATGGAATGGTAACACCATTTAATTCTAGTGGTAACACCACTGAGTCCGAGTGACACTCGTTCTCTTTGAGAGCTTGTACTCTTTGAGTACCACCTAAGCTGCTCCAGCTCTGAGCAGTAACACCGCTAGCGACTGAATGCCCCGATCTCACGGTTCCGCCGATCTTTATACCCGGCGCGACGCGTGCGCAGCGTAGGGCTCTCTCCGATTGGTCAATCGCGCGGTGCCGGGGAAGCTCTTTGCGACTGGCGGATATCGATTCGTGGGGGTTATCAGAAATGGTAGTTTTATTAAAAGTATTTCCGCTTCAGGACTTAGTTCTTGCCCGATCGTCTTTGCGTACGAGTTAGCAAATTTTCTTCTTAGGTGATATTCGTTACACCATATTGCAAAAAACCACTACTGCGCAAGACTATATTGCAAAAACCACTACTGCGTATATCTTCTTTACTTAGAACACTACTGCGCATGCTTAAATGGCCTTAGTCACTCCTGCGCTCGTTTTCTTTTTAGAAAACATTACTGCGCTTGTATATGTAGCACAGATCCCTATTGCGCATGTTTTCTTGACAAGTAACTCTACTGCGCATGTTTGAGCGGCTTTAGTCACTACTGCGCAGGTTTTTATTGTACAGAACTCTACTGCGCATGTCCAAATTGCATCAACCGACTACTTTTCGTAATAATCGAAAATTATCAACCGCTGCATGAAATAATTGTCGAAATTAAAAAAGAAAAACTTTTTTATGTAAAATATCTATCATTTTACCACAATTTGCATCATTTATGATTGTTATTATATTTTAATATTTCTTTTTTAATTCACTATACATTGATATAATACTCAAAAGACAATAATCATAAGATTCACTTTCGTTTAGTGTTTTCACTCAATTTCACAAAAAAATGTCTCATTTATTATTAACGTTTTTTATCAATTTATCTTAATTTACATCGTTATTTATCTACTTATTTAAAATTGTTTTTTCCAAAAAAATGTGAAAATTTAATCACTTTATTTTTAAATATAAAATTTATAAAGTGGCCTAAAAATTACATAATTTTATTGGAACCGTTTTTTTATAAACTTAAATAAATAATTGAATTTTTATATAATAATTTTTTTTCAACTTATGTGAGTAGATAATGGACAGGTGTAATCTATGACGTCATTTTTTCATGTGCCCTAAAACCATTGTTAATTGTATCATATATAGGTTATCAAGTTTTTTTGTTGTTAAGTTATATTACTTTTATTGATTAAGGAAAAACTTGAGTTTGTACAAGGAATGGAACTAAAACAATTTTACCGGAAAGTGGTTCTTGTGTCTTTTTTTAAATTGAATAATTTTCAAAGGGAAATATAACACGTAAAATTATACGTATAATATATGTTTTATACCTATAATGTTGTTTTTATTTTTCAACAACGTGGAGCAAATTATATTTTTCCAATGTGCGTGTGATATAAATTTATTCATTTCTTTTAATGTAATCAAATGGAAAACGATTTGCATTTAAAATTGCAAAAGGTTACATTATATACGTATCATGTGAGAAATTCAATAAAATTATGCTTTATATTTTTCATTCAAAGTCTGTGCATAGAATTCCGTGGGAAATGTGTAGAAACTCTATGGAAAATTCTTAAAGAAACGACGTAGAAATTCTGCAGAAATTTCGAAAAAATTGTGTGGAAATTTTATGGAAACTATGCAAAATATTCCAAGAAAATTGGAAGAAATTTTGTAGAAATTCCCTGGAAGGTTGGCAAAAATTCCGTGGAATCTCCATAGAGAAGTAGTAAAAATTATGTAGAAATTTTGTAAAAATTTCGTATAGAAATTCTACAGAAGTCGCAGTAAAAAAATTGATCATAATCAGATAGAGAGTTGTAGAAACTGTGTGGAAAAATATGTAGAATCTCCGTAGAAAAATGGGCAATGATTTCATTAAAACTCTGTAGAATTTTTGTAGATCTTCCGTGGAAAATCTCCGCGGAAATAGAAAATCCGTAGAATCTACATGAAAAATAATTAACAATTTTGTAGATATTTTGTAGAATCTCTAGATACAAATTTGACAAATATTCTACAGAATAAATAGGGGAAAAAAGCAATAAAAATTCCATGGAAAGTCTGTGGAAAAGTTGTAGAAGTCCCATATGAACTGCGTAGAAAACGACACAAATTTCGTTAAAAAAAATCTAAAGAAATTGCGTAGAATCGCTGTCGAAAATCATGAACAATTCCGTAGAAATTTTGTAGAAAGTCTGTAGAATCTCCATGGAAAAATTGGTAATAATTTCATACGAACTTTAAAATGATATTTTATAGAAATTTATTAATAGAAACAAACAAAAAATGATGAAAAATTGATCATGATTGTGTAAAAAACTCTGTAGAAATTGTATAAAATCGCAATGGAAAGTCATTAATATTTCCGTAGAAATTTTACAATAATTCTATATTATAATAATATTATAATAATCCAAGTAAAAAATTGATAAAAAATCACATGGAAACTTTGTAAAAATTCTGTGGAAATCGTGTACAATCTCCGTGAAAAATCAGAAAAGAAACTCTGTGGAATTTTTGTAGAACTTCCGTAGAAATTGAAATAAATTCTCCCCATAAAATATTCCACAATAATTCCATAGAGAATTAGTGGAAAATCGGTAAAGAAAATCGATAGAAACTTTGTATAAACTTTGTACGTATTTCAATTTTAATAATTTCGTATCTATTTGCACAATTAAATTATTCCTTATTTTCAATTTTGTTATAAAAATAATGTCTTTTAAAAAACTCAAGAAAATTTGTTTTTTTTAAGAATCACAAAAAAATTCTTTTTTTTTAACAAACACAAACAAAGTTTTGTTTTTTTATGAAACAAAGAAAATTTGTTTTCTTTCAATTTTGTCAAAAGATTAGTGAATTGGTATAAGTATAGTATTTAATGATAACGAGTACGTGTATACTTATTGTTGCGATGCACATTAAAAAGATAAAAATTCTCACGTGCAGAACTTACATTTTTTCCGTCTATGATTTAGAGCCACAGATAAAGTGTTTTCATGTGACGATACTGTATAGGTGTGTTTTCAACATGAACCGTTACTGGACCGTTAATGTATCTCATGTTTAGATAATAAAAAGTTTATAATTCGAATTTATTAAAAAATGCTCTCATTTCTCAAAGAAAGTTGCTCTCTGCTAAAAAAAATACTTTTCTACAACTCTTTAATCTTCAAAATTTTTATGTACTTTTAATATAACTTTTCGTTATTTTTGTGATTTTTTACCACTCCGTTTTTAAATTGCATTTATGAAGCAAAAAATTCAATTTTAATTCACTGAAAGAATGTCTGGTTTAAATAACTTGTGGTCAAATATGCCCCTACTACTTTTTCTGGTTAAAGTAACCAGAACTTCTAGTTCCTTTAACCAGAAATTTTAGTCCCTTTAACCAGAACTTTTATTTCTTTTAATCGCAGAACTTTGGTTAATTTAACAAAACTTTTGGTTATATTTACACTGAAAAAATGCCTGTTTACCTTAACTAGAAAGTAATGTTAAATATACCCTTACTATTTATTCTGGTTAAATTAAGTAAAATTTTCGTTAATATAAGTAAAATTTTGGTTAATTTAACAAAAATTCTAGTTAATTCAACCAGAGCAAATTGTAAGGGCATAATTATCTATTTTTTCTGTTTCACGTAACCAGAGTTTTTTTTCAGTTTTCTAAAATTTTAGTTAAATATGTCCTTACTACTTTTTTTGGTTAAAGTAACTAGAACTGTTAGTTCCCTTAACCAGAACTCTGTTTAACTTACAATTCATAAAAATTCTGGTTAGATTTACCAAAATTCTAGTTAATTTAACGAAAAAAAAGTAGATATCATCTTCTATTGTATAGTAGTAAGGGGATATTTAACAAAAACTTGTAGTTATTTTAACCAGACATTTTTTCAGTTTATTCTTACAATTAACAAATAATTTTTCATTATAATTTGTATTATTAAGTAAATTTAATAAATATTATGAAATAAGTTCACTCTTCTCGTTTCTCCGGAAATGGGCAACGTTTCCTGAGTAAAGCAGAAAGTGTTTCGCATTTTTATTTTCACTTGTTTCCCAAAGAAGAGATTACACACATGCTTATCATTCAAATACTACTTTTTATCGTACGTCTGCTCTTAATGAACTCAAGTATTTACAAAAGACGCCAAACATTTTTGAAATCATCCTAGGACACAGAGAAATTAAAATTTTTTCATAAAAAAAAAAATGAAATATTTTTTGTTTATTGTTTTTTTTATACCTTTTGAAAGAATGAAAAATTATTGAAACAAATTAGTTGGATTAGAAAATGTTATAATGAACAGAATAATGTAAATGAGTTATATTTAGAATGATTAAGAAGATTGAAAATCAGTCGTAAATTATTTTATTTTTTACAACACCACCTAGTATAATGATGTTTTAAGGATAAAAAAATCATCAAAGAGATATAAATAATTTTTTTAGTCACGTACGTGTCAAACAGTAATTAGTGTGGGATAGAAGAAACAATGCTTTGTGATTATCCACTTGAAAGTAGACATGAGAATAATTGATGATTAATTGCTAAAGTGGCACAATACGGGTGCACTTACTTCCTAATGCTTTGATTCCATTTTTATTCACTTAAATTATCGACCGTCAATTTGTCAATATCAATTATTCAATATTGTAACCGTCGATTATTATTTTAATTTTATTATTATTATTATTATTATTATTATTATTATTATTTTATTTTATTTTATTTTTTTGCTTAGAGAATATTTGGGAAAAATCTGCATACAGATCCTTCGGGACCGAATCCGACGGTATGTAGGGTTGGTAAACAAAAATATAATAAAATAAATAATAATAAAATGTATAAAAATATTATCATGAGTTTACCTTTATAAATAGTGTTTCTACACAACGAAATTGAAAGCATTAAAATTTGCATGCCATAAACTTCGGAGGTTTTGAAATTGACCTGAAGTGTAGAAATTACAAAAAAGTACAGGGTGAGCCATAATGGTTTTAAACAAGACTAGTGGATTGTAAACTAGTCGAAATTCTAAGATACAAATATGTTTGACTTTTTTGAAATTCAATATAGTTTAGAAATAAATCCATTTGGGAGAATTTGCATGTACAGGGTGAATCAAAATAACTATAAAGTACTATAAAGTCACACCATAAAGTTTCACCGTAAAGTAGTAGATTATAAACTACACGAAATTTAAAGAGAACCGTATTTTCTCATTATTCCATATGTCTCATTGTTTAGAAATAAATGGATTTAGAAGTAGAACAATATACAGGGTGATTCAAAATATTTGTCAAAAAGTTGCATTAATAGAAACTAGTCAAGAATTCAAGGAAAACGTATTTTTTTGGTTTTTCTCTATTGTCAATAAAATAGCGAAAATTGCAGAAAATTATCGTAGAATATTGTCTAGGTATTGTGTCAATGTTGGAGCAAAATTGACTTGGAATATTGTGGCAATTTTGAAGCAAAATTGTCTTCGAATATTGTCTTCGAATATTGTCTGGAAATATTGTGTCAATATTGCAGCAAAATTGTCTTGGAATATTATCTGAAAACATTGTGTCAATGTTGTTGAAAAATTGTTTTGGAGTATTATCTATGAACATTGTGGCAATGTTGCAGCAACATTAATATTCAAGTTTACGAAAAGACGAACATAAAAATTGTGCAGTAATATTCCAATGCAATATTGCTACAATATAACGTGCTATTTAAAAAATATGCTATTTAAAAATATTTTAAAAAAAAACAGTAAAAAAAATATTCTCGTAAAATATTCCCCAATTTCTACATCATCCGATGGTAGTGATTTTTATGAATCATTGTATACTCTATTAATGGCTATTAGCTTAAGCAGTAGTTAATCGATGTTTGCACTAATTTAAATTCTTTATAATTGATTTAAGCGTCAGTTAAAAGTAAATAATGGAAGTGTGGAAAATTTTTTTACAGGTTAATTTTGTTGGACGTATTATTTGCTGACTATTTAATTTTTTGCATCACGTAATGTTGCGAAGTTCTGGTTGGGGCTCACTATGTTTGGTGACCTACTTTGTTCACTGTAACTTTTCCTATTCCTGCATTTCTTGTCAGGTTGAAAGAGTAACCAGTTTACGATTATGGAGTGCGATAATGAAACATACATAATTATTGTACTTTTTAAGATCGCTCGGATTAAACTTGTGTTAATAATAGGAAGCTTGTTTATTCAAGCTGCTATCGATTCTCACAAACCCTTTTTGTATCATTTCCATAAATTTGTGAATATTTATTTTATATTCTTTAAAAGAATATGCGACAGTGTTATTTAATTTATTATTTAACAATTGTTTGTCATTAATCTTTGGTTATATTTATCCTGCATGTGTGTCATTGTAATTTATAATTTATAAAATATATAAATAAGTATAATTTATAAAATATATAAATAAGTATAATTTATAATTTTTTAAAATTAATAATATATTACTTTTTTGTTTTATTTCTTATTATTTATTTTATATTATTCATTTTTTATTTTTTATTATTTAT
>WNHD01008067.1:0-11336 GCA_011057455.1 Ganaspis sp. Gsp50
TTATTACACTTAGGAGGTAGATAAAAATCCTTTTTTTAATGTTTCATAGAAGGTACTAAATGAAAAATTATTCTTACTTTAGGTTTCCCGTTGTGTCCAAAAATCGACTATTTTTAACACTGTTCTCTCTTTCGTTTTATCATGCATAAACTGCTGACACTTTTACACACTATTTAATAAGAATTAGTGCTTCGGTTCAGGCGGTCTGCTAGGGTCTTTTAAACAAAATGAATAAATTTTTACCAGACATACCATTCTGATGATATTTTATGAATGTACACCAACTTTTATAACCAGGGTTACCACTATATTCTGAGGATTTTTGTCTCTCGGTTTTCTATAGATTCTGTAAATTTCTTATTAAGAGGATATCACATATTATATATTTCCTATTACAGAGCAGTTCCAATCTGAAACAATTGAGAACGTCAATCGTTAATCCGCATTCTTAACATTTCTGATTTACAAAGAAATTCATGAAGTTTTTTGACGCAATATTTTTAGCCCAAAATTATTTTAAATTGCAGTAGAAATAAAACGAATCAAATGTCAAATACGACAATCGACAAACGGTATGTGTTTATAGAGCAGTTGGTTGAGCTACTTTATACTTATCAGCGTGAAATTTTAAAAATTGTTAAAGCTATTTTTCAGAAATAATTAATTTAATTGACAAATACGAGTTTGATATAAAAGATTCAAGTTATTAAAATTTCGCTCCGTAAACTTCGAGCAGTTCAACCAAGTGCCTCATAAAATACATAACCCTTGTCAATTCTCGTATCTGACATTTGATTCATTTTATTTCTTCTGTAATTTAGAATTATTTTTTGGCAAACATATTATTGTACTATATTTTCGTTTAATTATCATTTAGTGTTATTTTTATTAACTTTTTAATAGGTATTTAATTTTTTGGGAGAATAAATATTCTTGATGGTTAAACAGAATGGATTGGGTGATTTAGCAAACTATCAAAGCATCTAACTGTCGAAAAGATGATTAGGCACAAGGCTTGCCTAATCATCTTTACAGTTTCTGATAACCTTTTTTTACTGGGTTAATATTAAAATTCCTTTAAATTTTTCACGAATAATGTATGAAAAATTAAATTACAAATTGTTCTAAGGCAACAGGATTGTCTTGAATAAGCCTGTCAAATTCTTCAACCTCCTCAACAGTTTGCAAAGGCTCTTTTGGCAATGTTTCATACGACATTGACTGCGATTGCGACGAAGTCCTTATTTCAGTTCCAGACTCAACGTAGTTTTGTATATGATTTAATTTATCATGTACAATAAAGGATGTGCGTCTGAGTTCCTGCATTAACTCACAATCATCTGAAAGAAAGATTTTATTTCTGACAAAATTTAATCCCAAGTTTCACAGAATATATTACACTCAGATCTCAGATTTTGCGACTCCAACTAATGAGATTCTTAGAATTGAAAGCTATTGTGTAGTGATCAAGAGGTAGAAGGAGAGATGCGCGAACAAGTGATTGAACAGTTTTCATAAAAGTGGCACAATTGTTTTCTCAGGGTGGCCACAAATTTTCCGTTTCAAATTTCCCTGATTTTTCCATGACTCACGCTTTATTTTCTAGAATTTAGAGTTCATTAAAATTCATTCCTAGAGTTTACCTTATGCAAATTTCTGTCAAAATTTTTAAACCTAACCCTTAATAGTTGAAATTATTTGAAGTTTAAATCTTTTTAACATACAATGTTAACATAAGAAAAATTTTTCTCAATAAGAATTAATGATTTTATATCGCTCAAATCATTATAAATTTAAATTTAAAACTTTCGTTATTTATTATTTATTTATTCCCTGACTTTTGCTAAAAATCCCTGACTTTTACCTGACCTGCGGCCACCCTGGAATCATTTCAAATTAAAAAAAATGATTTTAAAAAAAATATTAAAAAATAATGTCAAATGAAGAAAATTAATTGGAGATATACAAAAAACACTCAAGAGAAAAACAAAAGGTTTGAAATTGAACAAAACTAAAACCAATTAATATTGAGAAGAAAAATTTTAAAAAATAGAACAATATGAAATTGGAGAATATTTACAAAAAATAGAAATAAGAGAATAAAAATAACTCAACAGAAACAATAAGAAACGAACATCCTATCTAACATCTACAAATCTCGAAAATTGTAAATTTGAAAATTTGTAAAATTTTACAACAGTTCCCATTGAACTTTTATAAATTTAAAAATTACTTTAAAAAAATTTTTTTTATTCGATCAATAGATACAGCCCACAATCAAAAAATAATAATTATTTTTAATGAAAATTTAAAAATTATTAAAAATAATTAATTACTATTAATTATAATAGGCACCTCGCAATTTATTTTGTATTTAGTATAAAGGGTCTTGTACCCGTGTATGATTTATGAAAATAAAAATAAAAATTAAATTAAATTAAATAATAATTACTTATTAAAAATAAAAATTATTTTTAATAATTATTATTTATTATTAAAACTAAAAATTATTTTTAATAATTATTTAATTATTTTTAAAAATAAAATAAAATAAAAATAAAAATTAGTATAGTAATGAAAATATTAACAAACAATGTGTAATCATGAAATATAATCAATTATTTACATATTTAATTTAACATTCTTGAATTTAAACGATCTTTAAAAATTTTTGTCTTAACAAAAAAGTAGTTCAAAGCCTGAAAATGTAGAAAATACACACTAAACCAAAAAATTATTTGATTCAAACTATTATCCACTAAATATTCGACCCAAAACCTAAGTCCGAATCGAATACTTCTTATTTAAACAAATTATTTCAGTTACTTTGAAGTAAAAACTACTTCTTCAAATACCATCAGTCATCAATTGAATAAAATGAACCAAAGGAATGAAATATTACAAATGAATCAAATATTTCAAATGAATGAAATATTTCAAATGAATGAAATATTTTAAATTAATAAAATATTTCAAATGAACCAAATGAATGAAATAATGCAAATGAACCAAATAATTTCCATTTCAGTGTAAACTCGAAGCAAATAGAAAAAGATCCAACGAAGCGAACATAAAAGACGCAACTTTTCAGAAAAGATGAAAAGAACTGTGAAAAACTGATCACATTTTTTGAAAGAGTTAAAAAAAGAGTCAAGAAAATAGAGAAAGAATTTTTGAGTATGCTGCAGCTTTTTCGACATAGGCGGCGCAGTGAAATGTGTGGGAGACTTACACTGACGATACAAATGTTCATGCAACGATCACACTTACTTTTCAGAAAGCTCGGACTTCTCCTCAGCGCGCTCGAGATCCTGCTCCATCATGACTAGCTTCCGGGCAACCTGCGATCAATAGCCACACAAGTCATGCCAAGCCAAAACACAAAAAAGGGGGGCAGGGGGAAACATATGTATGCGTGCAAAATGATTCAGGAACATAAGTGTAAGTGAAAAATTCTAATATCTATTTAAACATATAACTCCTCTCAGTTGTCTTCAAGCTCCTCAATTCCATTCTTCATCTCTGTTGTCCCATCATCTGTCTTTGCGCAAAATTTCCAAAAAAAAGTTCATTCGTGCCTTTGTCAATTTTCAATTCACACCTCAAAGTCCATTCAATCATCTCCATTGTCAGTTCTTTAAATTCGTTTTTACACTTTTTCTAAAACTGCTAGAAGAAAATTTTTGTGCAACAATACATGGTTAATTTTCGAGAAGAGATAAAAATTAAAACAATTTCTTCAATTCAATTGTTTTAATTAATCATAATTTAATCTGCTTTTGTTTCTATTTAATTCTATTTTTTAAAAAGCAAAAGATTATTTTTTCGTTAAAATACAAAAGTTCACTTCTTTTTTTAAACAATAAAAGTTCACTTGTTTTTAAACAACAAAAGTTCACTTGTTTTTAAACAACAAAAGTTCACTTGTTTTTAAACAACAAAAGTTCACTTGTCTTTTTAAACAACAAAAGTTACTTCCATTTTTTAAAAAGCGAACATTTCTGTTTATAAAACACAAAAATTTATTTTTAAAAACAATTTTGATTTAAAAAAAAAACGAATGAAAGTCTATTTTTGTTTTTAAACAACAATTATTAAAAATTCAAAAACTTTTTTGTTTTTACAACACAAAATTTTACTTCTGTTATTAAAACCAAAGTTTTGTTTCGTTTCCTTTTTTCAATCAAAATTTTACTTCTTTTTTAATAAACACAAAAATGTGATTCCTAGTTTTTTATTTTTACCCTCACGATTCAAATTCATAACTAATTTTCTTCAATTTTATCCACGCAGCGAAAATTAGTGACAAATTTTCAAAGAACACTTAATATTAAATTTTTTAAAATAAATTCTAATTAATTAAATTTATTTACAAATTTGTAAAATAAATTGTAATGAATTAAATTTATTTTCAACTTTGTAAAATAAATTTTAATGCACTCAATTTATTTACAAATTTTTATCAAAGAAATTGTAATTAATTAATTTACAAATTTGTAAAATAATCTTCAATGAATTTATTTACAAATTTGTAAAATAATCTTTAATTAATATATTTACAAATTTTAATAAATTCATTTACGAATTTTAATAAATTCATTTACGAATTTTAATACATTCATTTACGAATTTTATAAAATTCATTTACAAATTTTACTAAATTCATTTACAAATTTTACGAAATTCATTTACAAATTTTAATAAATTCATTTACAAATTTTAATAAATTCACTTACGAATTTTAATAAATTCATTTACGCATTTTAATAAAATTTATTTACAAACTTGTAAAACAAATTTTAATGAATTTACTAAAAATTCGTAAAATAAACTTAAATGAAAATTTACTGTATTTTTTTTATTTTTATTAAAATTAAGGTTCCTAAAATCGGAAAAAAATGGCAAAACTGACAATGGAGAAATTGAGAAAAGTGTCTTTGAGATGGAATCAAGTGGCATGTGGTTGATGATCTCTAAGGGGGAGAGGGGGATGCAAAAAGTGACTAAATAGTCTAAGTGTCTCAAAGTTGTCCATCGTGCGAGATAGGAGTTGAGGTGTCGTATACCAGTGGAATATATAACAGGCATGAAAATTAAAAATCGATAAAGGATGTAACGGCAATGACAACAACAAGAAACAACCGCACTCCGTGAAGTAAACGATGCTTACGACTCTCCAGCCTCCGCACGTTCTTCGGCGCGCTCTAGATCGGCCTCGACCATGGCCAATTTACGGGCAACCTGTGTCAAGGATATAGACATGCCATCATATTTTTGTGTCCTTCATCGATTATTTTATTGACGAGAATCCACTTTTCGATAAAGGGCGCCCTGAGCACAAGCTATTTCATAAAAAAAAAAGAAAAAAAAAAGAAACAATTGAAACAAAGCTTCCTCTCGAGGAAGCAAGAGCAAAACTTTTACATAAAAAAATTGTTTTCAAAAAACCACTTGAAAAATGTGAAAGAAAGTACAACAAAAAAACAATAGAAAGTAAAAGAAAAAAAGGAAAGAAACTAAAACAAAAAAGCAATAGAAAGTAAAACAAGAAACAAAATAAAATTCAAAACGAAAATAAAATGAAAACGAAATAAAAACAAAACGAAATAAAATGAAAACGAAATAAAAACAAAACGAAAGAAAATCGAAATCGAAATAAAAATAAAACGAAATAAAATCGAAATCGAAATAAAAACAAAATGAAATAAAATTCAAAACGAAATAAAATAAAAATCGAAATAAAAAAAAAATAAAATCGAAATCGAAATTAAAACAAAACGAAATAAAATTCAAAATGAAATAAAAACAAAACGACGAAATAAAATCAAAACGAAATAAAATAAAAATCGAAATAAAAAAAAAAATAAAATCGAAATCGAAATAAAAACAAAATGACGAAATAAAATCAAAACGAATTAAAATTCAATACGAAATAAAAACAAAACGAAATAAAATTCAATACGAAATAAAATCAAAATCGAAATAAAAACAAAACGAAATAAAATCGAAATCGAAATAAAAACAAAATGAAATAAAATTCAAAACGAAATAAAAACAAAACGAAATAAAATAAAAATCGAAATAAAAAATAAATAAAATCGAAATCGAAATTAAAACAAAACGAAATAAAATTCAAAACGAAATAAAAATTAAATGACGAAATAAAATCAAAACGAAATAAATTAAAATCGAAATAAAAACAAAATAAAAATAAAACGAATTAAAATTCAATACGAAATAAAAACAAAACGAAATAAAATTCAATATGAACAACAATATAAAACAAACTACGAATTTTGTTCCTTACACAAAAACATTTTATCTAAAACAATGAATTATATAGCTAGCGTAGTGAAACGGTTTGCTGTTCTTTAAAAAAACTTTGCTTGCTCTCAACAAAGTTTCTTTTCATTTTATTCATACTTTCTTTCATTGAAAAATTTCAAATTCAACAAATTTTTCGAAAAAGAGTTTTTTATTTTCTATGAAAAAAAATTTAATTAATCTTTAGTGAATATTTTCCCGAATCGAAAATCATTTTAAAAAAGAGAAACAATTGAATTGAACAAATCGAACTAAAAGAACAAAAAGAAAACAAAAAACAAAAAAAAAAACAAAAAAATACCAAAAACAAACAAAAAAACAAAAAAAACAAAAACAAAACAAAAAAAACAAAAAAAATACCAAATCTATTAAATAAATAAAATAAAAATACAAATGAAGCCAATTTTCATTTCCGAATCACAAATTCCACTTTCTGTGCTCAGAGTCCCTTGAACGATATTAGAATTGATTTGCCATTGGAAAAAGATGGCAGGGTTTTTGGGAAAATTCAGATTAAATTTCAGACACGGTCAATTCAGTTTCTTCCAGTGGAAGATGAACGTGGATAAATGGCTACAAATATAACAATTAATTAAGTCATTATATACAAATTTTTTTTTAAAGCAATTGAGACAAGTGTGCATATTAAATTTGACATCACATTAGTCGAATATTTGTCTTAATGAGATTAAAATAATGCAAGGAAGACACTCATAGAAAAAAAGTCACGCCTCTGTATTCGATTGCACTTATGCGTCATAACTTACGTATGCACATTTGTCCAAGACAATCTTCACTTTGTCACAAACGTTTCAAAAAACAAAAATGCAAGATAGTCATTTTTTCTCTTAAAAATCGTTCCGAACTAATTTGCCGATTTTGTTTACAAGGAATTATCACTTGTACTAAAATAAAATCAGTTGTACTAAAATAAAGAGTAAAAAATAAAATCAGTTGTACTAAAATGAAAATTAAAAAATAAAATTACTAAAATAAAAAGTAAAAAATAAAATCAGTTGTACTAAAATAAAAAGTAAAAAATAAAATCAGTTGTGCTAAAATAAAAAGTAAAAAAAAACACTTCTACTAAAATAAAAAATAAAATCGCTTGTACAAAATACTAAATCAAATATACAACTTTTTCCAAAAAATTGGACAAATAATAATTTTACATAAAAATTAATTTTATAATAATTCTAGTTTGCATAAAAATAGCAAATTTTAGAAAATCGATAATCGGACCGAAAAAATCATATAAATAATCAAAAAATTATTTTTTATAATAAACATAAAATAGAGAAAATCGAACGAAAATAAAAAATTCGTTTTTAAACCCTTTCACTCTATTTTCTTGCATTTTTTTTTTCTAAACGCGTGTGACAAATTGATAAAAAATATGGTTAAAATTTGTAAAGAACAAAAATCAGAAATCCATGTGTTAAAAAAACACTTTCACGTCCTGGTCATTAGGCAGTTACTGTATTAAAAAGTAAACAATAGAAAACATTGATTATAAAAATTAAATAAAAACATTGTAATTAGTACGAAAACAGTTCAAGTCTAATTAAATATTAGACGCAAACATGCATTAGTTCTTGAGAAAAATGGTTAAAATTGTTAAAAAAACAATGCATTTTTCCAGAATTACAATTCACGGAACTTCGACGATCATAATTACAAACCCATCTGGAAATGTTTACCTAAATACGTCTAATAATCGAGAAATCAAAAAACCAATCCCCATTTTTAAAACTGTTATTCATCTCTGAAGAATAAAAACAATTAAAAAAAAAAACACACATCACGAAATATATAAAGTATTCTGAAAATATTTCTGAAGTATTATGAAAAGTATTCCGAAAAAGTATTCTGTATCATTTTTCATTCATCTTTCATTTCATCTTTTTCATTCAAAGTCTTGAATGTAACGTGTTTTTTTACGACGCTGAAGTTCGCAACGTTTTTTTTTCGTTTACAAAATATAAAGAAACAAATTTTTACTATTTTCAAATTTTCTAAACATTTATTTACAATTTCNNNAAAGTTGTAAATAAGTACGGGAACAAATATTAGTAAGTAAATATTTGCTTTTTAGTTTTTCATAAACGAAAAGAAACGTTGCAAACTTCAGTATCATTATTTTGTAAAAAAACGTTTCTTTTGTTTAAATGTTGTAAAAGTAATATCATTGTTTAAATATTGCAAAAGTGATATCATTGTTTAAATATTGCAACAGTGATATCATTGTTTAAATATTGCAAAAGTGATATCATTTATTTAAATATTGCAAAAATATTGTTTAAATATTGCAAAAATATTGTTTAAATATTGCAAAAGTGATATCATTTATTTAAATATTGTAAAAATATTGTTTAAATATTGCAAAAATATTGTTTAAATATTGCAAAAATATTGTTTAAATATTGCAAAAATAATATCATTGTATAAATATTGTAAAAATAATACACAAATACTTTTGTAAATTACGAGATGTAAATTTTTGAACGAAACAAAACAAAAATAATCTACATTTAAAAATCCAAGAGCAAAATTCTTTCCAAAAAATTTAAAAATTAAAATTTTAAATTTAAAATTTAAAAATGTAAATTTAAAAATGTAAATTTTAAAATTTAAATATAAAAATGTAAATTTTAAAATTTAAATATAAAAATGTAAATTTTAAAATTTTAAATTTAATTTAATTTTGAATTTTAAATTCAAAATCAAATTTAAAAATTTAAATTTAATTTTGAATCTTAAATTCAAAATCTTAATCTTGTGGAGAAAATTCCCTTCTACCGAACTATCGAATTTTTCCTGAACCTTCCAATCTTTTACAATTTACGTATTTCTTTGTCTGCAATTGCAAATAATCAGCAAGGATAAAGAAGAACTTGCCTTTGTTTTACAGCCCGAAGATACTGATATGAAGCCCGATAAAACTAGAATGTCAGAACACGAAAACTACTTTCACTGTAACTTTGGTGCGATCGTTAAGGAATTTTTCTTGCTAAACTATCTCGCATTTTGTTAGTTATTGTTATTGATCTCTCGCGCTTAGTAACAAACCAAACACTCGAAGCGACTTTGACTCACGAAACTTTTACGAATCACAATCACAGCCGCTTTTTTTTAAAAAAAAAAAAAAACAAAACAAAACAAACAAAAATACCTTCCCATCAGAGAATGTAAAAATACAACTCTCTATTTTTTAGATCACTATAAAACTCTTATCGACAAATATTAATCAATGAAACAAATTACACGATAAAACAAATAATTTTTCAATTAAACAAGACATATAATCCCGATTTTAAGCCCGTTTTACCCGGAGTACAACTTTAGCACCACTTGAAATAATATTTACAAAGAAAATCTTCCTCTTGGAAGATTTTTGAGCACCACACTTGAGCTAGCGACACTCGCGAATTGATTTTGATTTTATTCTTACGCACTCGTTTTTTTTCAAAGCACCGACACTTTTTCAAAAATGACGTTCATTTGCTCGTCCGTTGAAACTTTTTTTTCATTTGAAAAAAGGCCAACAGAGAACGCGGATTAATTATTTGAATTTTTCCCCAAATTTTGTAATTATTTTTTTTCCAATTCTTTTTTAGTTTTGAAATACCTTTTTTTAGTCTTGAAATATCTTTTTTTAGTCTTAAAATATCTTTTAGTTTTGAATGATCTTTTTTTAGTTTTGAATGATCTTTTTTTAGCAAAGTCGATGGAGAATCGACAATCGATCACGTATCGAGCAGCACAAGGAGCACACAGCAAGTTAGGGTTAGGCACTTTGACTATCGACTAGGAACCATCGTTATGAACACTGCAGTCTGCACGTTTGACTGATGCGAATTCGCGAACCTCATCGTATTTCTTGTCTGCTTCCTCGGCAAGGAACCTGGCTTCTTTCAGCTGATTTTCCAGGGCATCCATACGTTCTTCATCTGCCAAGCTGCGGTTCTCGAGGATCTTGCGGGCGCTTTATAAATGTTCAATGGAAATCAAAATTAATAAAATGCTAATAATAATCAGAAAAAGAACCAATTTTAACAATCTTTAATTAATTTTCTGCTCTGCCTCGCTCCTGTTGTCAATCTGCACCTAAATTTCAAAATACAGGACACATCGATATTAACCAGGTGCTACAATTTTCTTGACTCTTTGAAATCCTTTTTCGCAACTTTGTCATTTATTCAAAGAGGGAACTTTATACGCGAAAAATGTAAATTTATTCAAAGATGGAAATTTGTAGACGAAAAACGTAAATTTATTCAAAGACGGAACTTTATACACGAAAAACGTAAATTTATTCAAAGACGGGACTTTGTACACGAAAAACGTAAATTTATTCGTGAAAAACTGAAATTCACAGAAAATTGAAATTTATTCAAAGCATTATTTATTTATTTATTAAACGCCATTAACAGTAGCGACATTTATTTTATTAATAAATAAATAAACATTTTAATAAACACATTTTGTATTTTCTATTTATAAATTTTATAAACTTAATCTGAAGATTGCAAGTACTTTCCTTTGCAAGAAACGAAAACTAAAAAAATTATATTTATAAAATATTCTAAATTAATGTTTATTTATTTAGGTAAGTTAACGGGTACAATGTTCAAAATAATTCGATACATTTTGTATTTTTCAGGGATCACAGTCATTTTTTCGTTCAATTTTAGGTGCAAAAGAGGATTTTCAATTTTAAAAAAGGGGATTTTTAAATGAAGAAAAAAAAATAAAACAGCAATATTCAAAAATTTTAAAAAAGTAATTTTCTATAGAATTTAAATTACTCAAGGTTATTATTTTAAATATTAAAACCATTTTAAGTATTTTGAAGTACTCTTGAAGCATTTAAATTCCTTTTAAAACATTTTGAAAAACTATATTTTAAAACATTTAAAAACACTTGAATATACTGCAAAATATTAAAAGACACTTAAAAATGTTTAAAAATATTTAAATTTACTTAAAATTACTTTAAAATGCTTTAAAAT
>WNHD01008073.1:0-12477 GCA_011057455.1 Ganaspis sp. Gsp50
AAGCAAAGAGTTGAGATGATAAGTAGATGCATCTACTTTTGGAGTGAATTTTCACTCTAATTGGAGTGAAAGTTCACTCTTTAAGAGTGAGACTTCATTCTTAAAGAGTGGGTTTTTCACTCGGAACGGAATGACCCAGTTTTCACTCTTAGTGGAGTGAGATCTCACTCCAAGAAATTTAGAGTGTACTTTCTTATTTCTTAAATATATCTTTAAAATATTTTAAAATCTTTTTATATTTTATTTAACACTTAAAATATTAATATTTTAAAAAAATTAGAACTAGTTTGAAGTTTATTTGAACATTTTGAATTATTTTAAAATAATTTTAAGTATATTTAAATATTTTTAAATATTTTTAATTATTGGGAAGTGTTGGAAAATATTTTATTAAATTTTTTTAAAAAAAAAAATATTTTGAACTATTTTAAAGTAGCTTTAAGTATTTTTAAATATTTGGAGTATTTTGAAATAGTCTGAAGCATTATTGTTGAAAAATTATTTAAAAAAATTTTATTGAAAATTAGGGGAAAAGGGGAAAAATATTTGATTTTAGGTGTTTTAGGGAATTTTCTTTAAAAAAAGGGGAAAATAAGGAGAAAAGGGGGAAAAAAGTGGATTAGGTAAAAAAAGGGACGAATTGTGATTCCTACTTTGATTTTGCCCTTTTTACAAAATCAGTAAGTAACTACTGAAACAAAAATTATTAGATAATCAAGAATTTGCTCTTCATTTTCTTTAAACAAAAAAAAAAACTTTGCATATCATTGAAAAATTAAGTCCAAGATACTGAAGTTTGCAACCACGGAAGAAAAAAGAATGGTTGCTCCAACCATTCCTTTTTATCTGTGGCAGTTTTTCATTTGCAAAAGACGAAAAACGTGTTTTTATAATTATTATAATTATATAATTTTTATAATAATTATAATTATATAATACTTACAATTATTTTACTTATAATTATTTTACTTGTAATTATTGTTCCCATATTTATTTACCAACTTTGTAAAAATATGAGGCACAATAGAATTTTTGGAAGCTGTAATATTTAAAGAATTTAAAAATTGCAAAAAATTGTTTCTTCATTTTTTGCGAAGGAAAAAACATGAAGAACTTCAGCGACAATCTTAAATATATTACATTCAAATTAAGACTTAATGCAATAAAATTTTAACGCAGCGACATTTAACTTTTTAATGATTTATGACCAATTCAGAATTAGATATCAAATAATATTAATAATGCAATGATTAGTAACCCGCATAATTCCCGCTAATTATGCAAATTCAAATCAAACCGCCAATAAAATGTTTCAAAAGAGAAAGCATCTAATCAAACTCAATATCTGCACAAAGGGAGAGTAATCAAAAATAAAATTTTTAGAAAAAGGTTAAGAGAAACAAACCAACGAATGCCTAGTGATTAAATTGGATTTCTTGGATTAATCGATCGAAATATCGACAGCTCTAATAAAATGATATTAGGAAAAGGCCAAATAGAGATTTTGGCAATATGAGGAGTCGGTCAACAGTAATAAAACCACTTTTTGAAATGAATTCCTTTTTGCCAACTTTCTGAAATACTTGATGCGAAATATTCATCATTTTTAATCGTATATGGAGAAATTTCAATCAAGCGCAAGGCAATAACTATAAAAAAAAAAAAAAATTAAAAAGTATATTGCGTAAATATTGGAAATTCAAAGTATTACATTCACTGAAATACAATATTAATATCTAAAATTCAAATGAAGTTTTCGGTCCATTCATCTGTAATGATTGAAGAGGCAAAATGGTAAAAAAAAATAGATCAAAATTAACTATCAATATTCAGTGCACTGAATTTATAAAATAATAATATTTATAGAAGTACATAAATCGTGAAATTTGAGAATGTGCATTTTTGACGACTTTTAATTATATGTGTGTGAGAAAAACGGTTAATTTTTATTTAAATCGAATTTAATGGTTGACATATTCTCATTCAAGTGTAAGCCATAGAGTAGTGACTGCATTGTTAACACATGACACGCTATGTTAACGATTGAGAGAATTCAGATGTGATTATGCTTGTTTTGCCTACACAATTCACTGAAAATTTTCAATTCACTGACAATGTCATGATCAATTCGTAACTGCCAAGTTGAAGGAGAAAAAAATTTATAAAACTTATTATAAACATTACAAAAAATTAAAACAAAGAATCGGCAATTTTTCTATGAAATCTAAGGTTATTTTTAAAAAAATGTTGTACAAAATAAACTATTATGTTTATTGCGTATAAATAATTGTTACTATTTATACAATTATTTATACATAATAAACATAATACATAAACATAATACATAAACATAATACATAAACGTAATACATAAACATAATACATAAACGTAATACATAAACATAATACATAAACATAATACATAAACGTAATACATAAACATAATACATATACATAATACATAAACATAAAAACATAATAAAATAGTAACACAAAATAATGATTTTCAAAATAGAAACTTGGAAAATTACGAAAAAATGAAGTCAAAAAATGAAAATAAATCAAATTTAAATTGTTTGCGGTAAGATAAAAACTCTTTTTAATGAAAAAAAAAAATTAAACGGTTAAACCTTGATTTTAAAAATTATTGCAAGTGCAAGGAAGTAATCAATTTCCTATCATTATAGACACCACCAATTAATTTAGAGAAAGTGCATTGTTGCGACGTTGTCTTTAGCATAAAATAAATTGCCCGTGACAATCTTTTATTTCCACATAAAGGTTGCCGAGTTTCAATTTAATATTTTATGCACAAGTGCTATGATTTATTTTGACTATAAAAGTAAAATATGGAAATCATACAATTGTATGAAAAATCAGCATGTGAATCAGCATAAGAAAAAATTAAGTGAATCATTAAGGCAAATTGAATTAATATTTGTAAAATGGGTAAAAAAAATATATATTAAAGAAATAGAAAATAGAAAAAAAAGAAAATAAAAGAAATAGAAAGAAAAAAGAAATAGAAAAGAAATAAAAGAAAATAAAAGAAAGAAGAATAAAAGAAAATAAATAAATCAAACAAAAAATAAATAAATAAAAGAAATCAATAACGTAAATCAATGACGTATGTCGATAAAATATACATCGATAGACGTGTACATCAATAATAAGCAAAATCAATATTTTTATAAAAAAATGAAAAATAAAAATATTTGTATAAAAATACACTTTCCTAAAAATGCGCTACTTGATCTATATATGTCAAGGAGAAAATGTTTCCGCACTATTTGTGCAAGTAAAAAGAAGATTTGCAAAGTCAATTCTCACGAGATTCAATTGAACATGAAGTCTAACGAGTTTTTACGTTTTTACTATATTTTCTGAGTTGAAGTTAACACTGGGTTTTCTCTGGCTTTTGTGGTATCTTTTCCAACAAGCGACCTTTGCAAGGTTGGATATTGAAAATATTCAGGAAAATCTGTGTTTTCTCTCACGACAAAATTTCGTTGTTACTATCACGTCTTTCATATTTTAAAATCACACAAGGGAAAGTAGCTCAAACAAATTCGTGACAACCTCACGATGAAATGGAAAAATAAATTTTGAAATATAAGGATATGAAAGTCCATGTAAAGACACTTTTATAACTTTTTCGAAAAAGACATCTTCTAAAGTCCATTACAAAAATTGCTATGTTTGAACAATTTTGATTGAATGGATATACATCAGCTCAAATAACACGAAACTTTAAGAGATCTATAAAATATCGTATATAAAAAAAGGTATAAAACATATGTATGAAAAATTTATAAAAAATGTATAAATAAAATATTATGTATGCTGAAGCTTCAGGAAATGTAAATGTTGATTCAGGATATTTTTAAAATAATATTCGATAAGAGCTAAAAATATTCGTTAATAACAATTTTTATTATCATTGCTAAATATTACACTGTAAAAAAGAAGTCTTACTTTCAGACCATTTTAGACTGAACCCGTTTACATCAGCTCCAATTTTAACTAAATTTCACACTGAAAAAAATAAAAGTGATTACTAGTGTCAAGTTAGTAAAATTAACCTTAGAAACTGGTAAAACTAACCATTTGGTTAGTTAATTTAACCTGAAAAGACTTAATCTTGTTTTAAGCCATAAAATTTGCTGATTTTCAGTCATTTTGGTTTTAAGATGTAAACGGTTTAAGACTTTGTTTTTAGTGTGTATAATCCTTTTTTAATACACTTTCATTAGTATTACAATGCTTTTATTTATTGATACGAAATACACGATTGACTCGTTAATGATACGAAAAAAGAATTATTGACTACCCATAAGGATAATATTACTGCCACTAAAACCAATATTACTAATTTTTGCGAAGCGAGTGAGATAGAAATATGTTTATTTGATAACTGAACCGTATCCTTGCACACAATGGTTCAATATTATGTGAAGTATATTGAAATTTGAAAATCCAATTTATACAAGGGTAAAATCGAATGCGACTTTGTTAGATTCGCGCCTTTTCTCGACCTCTTACGTAAACGTCAAATTTAATGGGGCTATAGATCAAAAGCTTTACGGGCATCGTTTCGAAAAGTCATCCATAAAACTGATTACCTTCAATAGATCAATATTATTTTATTTAAGAATATGAAAATTTCATTATTTTCCTTCTACATATTTATATTTTGATTTCGAGCAAGTATGTATACAGGAAATGTTTGATGATACTGAAAATTCTGTTTTCACTAACAATAAGTAACAAGATCAATCTTGAGTTAAAACTTCATTAGTACTCCTAATTTTAAATATTTAATCTTGATCTAGATAAACTTGTAAACTTGTACTAATAAATTATCCACTTAAACCGGAAGAGTTAGTAACTTTTATGATTCGATATACTCTTCTCCATAATCTCATAAAGTTCATTACAGTTTCTTGTAATTTTGTTACATAATCAGATTTGCACCTAAAGCACTAGTAAAGTACAGTATCCGAAAAAAAAATTAATCCATTAACAAAAATGTATATTGAATGTAAAAAATGCCACAATTAAAAATGCCACAATTAAAAATGCCACAATTAAAAATGCCATAATTAAAAATGCCATAATTAAAAATGCCACAATTAAAAATGCCACAATTAAAAATGAGACAATTAAAAATGCTACAATTAAAAATGACACAATTAAAAATGTATAAATATGAATTTTGGAATTGAAAATGTATCATCAATAATTTCAAGATTCTTAAATAATGTATAATAATTAAAACTGTAAACAACAAAATATTCAAATGGATGTATTTCATTCATTCTAAGTTTACTTACATTAAACTAATTATCTCACCATCGGTTTTCAAATCACATTTTATCAAATTCATCTTTTAAATTAAAACAATTATATTTCCAATTTAATAATAATTTAATAATTGAAGCAAATTTTCAGTCAACTGGATTGAACTTTTAAATTTTAATTAAATTAATAATTTAACAGGAAAGAAACTGTCAATGCAAATTAGATTTTGAAAAACTTGAAACTGTTTAAACTTTTATATAGACGACTAAATATGGACATAACAGGAAAAAAAAAAATTTTGTAATAACTTGAAGAAAAAAATAGTCATTGATATAAGTTATTGTATATTAAGAGTTTATTGCAAATAAATTTTGCTACTTTTCTTATAAAAAAAACTCAAGTAATCAATTCTTGTCAGCTGGCATAAAAGAAGTTTTAACATCTAAGTTAATTCTTGTCAATTCTCACTAATTGTCATTAATCAATTTGTTTAACCTTGTGGGTTAATAATATAAAACGACCGCTAAAGAAAACTTAATTTCCAGCAAATGTCAATGAATTCATTAAACACTATTTAAAACAAGTATTGCCAATCTAATACCGATTTTTAGCATCTCTAGACTGTCATCAAATTGTTATAACAAATGGTTATAAAACGATAATAAATTACGATATAAAACGATATAAATAATACGATATAAAACGATATAAATAATAGGATATAAAACGATATAAATAATACGATATAAAACGATATAAATAATACGATATAAATAATACGATATAAAACGATATAAATAATACGATATAAAACGATATAAATAATACGATATAAAACGATATAAATAATACGATACAATAACGATATAAAACATTAATAAATTCTTAAAAAGTAAATAAATAAGAAATAAATAAATAAAGGCTAAATAATCAAAAAGTAAAGATCTGAAAAGTAATTATAAATAATAAGTAACTTTCGTTAAAAACTTTCTAAATAATAAGCAATTTTTGATCAAAAAAACCTACCATGTAAATAATAAGTATAATCAACTTTCGTGAAAAGCTTATATACTAAATAATACGTTTCCTTAAAAACTTTCGTCACGTTTCCTCTAAAATGTAACTAAAAAATTCTCAACAACAAAAAATTTCTTTCAAACACCATCGCATAGAAGATACCGATAAAAATCCACATTTTTTCCTTTTCAAAAATGTTGTTTTTCCGAATCGAATAAATCTTTTTCCAATTGAAATTTTGCATTCATAGTAAAATGAAATTCCCTTCACTGTTAAATGTATTGTTGTAGAGAATTCTCATTTTTTTTGTAGATTACTACCTTGCAGTGATTTAAACAAAACAGTGATATTGAGAACAAAACAGCGTTGATCGAATGTGCACAATGTACATCAGAAGTAGCTCCACTTGGTGGTTGTCATGTGCGGGGGTGGAAGAGGAATAGGTGATGGGGTAGGGGATGTCTGGCAAACAAAAGCTACATCAAGTGAACGAGAGCTCGAATTCATTGCTTTTCACAGAGTAGCGAAGCGAACAAACGGATTCCGATTTCAAGAGTCATTGAAACATTTGCCTACCTTGCGAGGCTCTGGTGCATAAATCCCAGGTAGTGGTGTCAGAAGATGCAGTGGAGGATTAGGAATACCGGAAGCCGGATGTCCAGGTGGTATCGGCAACGGTACCAACTTCAACCCCCAGGGCAGATACCAAGGTGCCGTGTGATGCATCTTCACCCCACTCAAATAACAACAATAATCAATTTCAAGCCAACCCGACAATAAAACAACTTCTCATACAGTTTCTTATCCGGCGATTCTTTAAACTCAACAAACTGTCTTTTTGCAAACTACTTTTCCAAAAACGTATTTCGCATACTACATAAGAACTTTTTTTTGCAGATTACTTTTTGTTTTTCGAAGACTATTTCAGAAACTGCCTTTTAACTATTTCAGAAACTGCTTTTCGACTATTTCAAAAACTGCTTTTCGACTATTTCAGAAACTGCTTTTCGACTATTTCAAAAACTGCTTTTCGACTATTTTAGAAATTGTATTTTGACTATTTCAGAAACTGCTTTTCGACTATTTTCGAAATTGTTTTCTTTGACTTTTTTAGAAACTGCTTTTCGACTATTTTAGAAATTGTTTTCTTTGATTATTTTAGAAACTGCTTTGCGACTATTATAGAAACTGCTTTTTGACTATTATAGAAACTGCTTTTCGAAAACTATTTTAGAAACTATTTTAGAAACTATTATTTAAAAACTACTTTAAAAACTATTCCAAAAACTATTTCAGAAACTACTTTTAAAAACAACTATTCTTAAAGACTAGTTTAGAAACTATCCTTTGAAGATTATTTTACAAACTATTTTTGAAGAGTCTATTTCACAAACTGAGAAAAATTCCACAAAAATTCCACAGTATACTGCTGTTTTAGAAACTATATAATTAAAAGTATATTGTTAACAATATTTCAGAGTCTTTTACAACAATTCCAAGCAACCAGGCTTTTATCAACAGTACGTTTTTCTCATCAAAAGCTTGTTTTTTGCATTAAAAAAAACCATAAAACTTGTTTTTTGCAGAGTTTAAGAAACACAATGGTTTAAACGAAAAAAACCAGCACTCTTGATTGTTGCTGAAGGCAGATAGTGTCATTCCTTTGGAGAAAAAATACAACACAGAACTTAAAAGAAACAGAATTGGAGATGCGAGCGTTGTAACGTCCAATGGAACTTGTTTCATTTAATCGAACATCACGAGATTAGAATATATCAGAACTATATTATTGTACTTCTAGACGATTTAATTTTAAACAATTTTGTAAGATAAAAAATTGCCCGACGTGGCCGCAACGAGCGTGCCGCGACGACTGAGCGTGAGCACATGGCGGAGAGTCCTTTCTCTCTCTTCTCCTCTCTTTCTCTCGTTCGCTCTCTCTCCTGATCATTTGGCATCTTTGTCTATCTCTAATATTCGAGCGAGAACCCTAAGCATTGCAACCCCAGCTCGCGCACGTGTTACCCCCTCCAGTTACGACTCCCTTTTTAATCATTTTTTTTCTTATTTTCTCTCCATGCTTTTCCTTTCGTACTCGTTTACTTTCCTATTTTCTCAACTTACTACGTCCTTTATTGGTTTGACTTCTTCCTCTGTAAATTTCACCCTTATACTCAACGGCGAATATCCAGATCGCGTGTAGACTGCTGCGATTGTATTTTTGATTGAACGTTGCACACGTCAGGAGAACAGATTTTTCTACGTGTATAAAAGCGGCTATCTAATATTTATGCGCATTCGTTTTCTTGCAAAGTAAGAATAAATTGTAGATATATACTCTTACTGTTTGGAGAAAAACACTTCTTAGTGTGTGTTGCACTTTTGTTTGGAGAAAAATAAATCGGGGATATGTTCCATTTATACTGTTTTGCGAAAAATCAGAGTAGAAAGTGAAGAAGCATTTTTTGATCCTGACTTGTATGTTGCGCAACAAAGGAACGCTTAAGAAGGGAAAAGTATAAGAAATGTTTATTATAGGCAGCGTTTTGATCTTCTTAGGGTTTTGTATGGCTGCACAGAGAAAAAAGAAATTGATAGATTTACTAAAGAATTGGATCAAAAATCAATTTTTTAATGTAACACATATTTATGTAAATTACGACTCGCAAAAGCAGCAATCTTCAAGTCACAGAGAAGTCATAGAAATTCCTTTATGTATTTGATCTTTATAGATTTAATTAAAATAAAAGATTTTCTATCCAGAATTTTAAGAAATCTAGAGATTTTTCAACATAATGTAGAAAATTAAAAAACCTTGAATGCGATGTTTTAAATTTATAAACAAAAGACTTAAAACAAGACAAAACTTTCATACTTGAAAAGATTTATATATATAAATTTTATTCGATTCTGTAAAATACAACAATGTAAAAATTTTAATTAATTGTGTTTTAACGCTTCGTTAAATTAGAATGCTAAACGGATGTCTTGCAACTGAAGTGGTTAATTTTAATCAATTGCTCACAGTCGTTCTGAAAGGGTTGAATCCTTTGTGTTTATAAATTTTATTCCTATTGAAAATATATATACTCTTCTCATTGTTCTTATTGTTCTTCTTCTTCTTCTTCTTCTTATTATTATTATTATTTTTATTATTAATATTATTATTATTACTTTTATTATTATTACTTTTATTATTATTATTTTTTATTATTATTATTATTATTATTATTATTATTATTATTACTATTATTGTTATTATTATTATTATTATATTATTATTATTGTTATTATTATTGTTATTATTATTATTATTATTATTATTATTATTATTATTATTATTATTTGGTAGTCTTTAACGTCCGAGAATAAATTAAATTATAAGAATGAAAAACGACAACTGGAAATTTATTTAAAAACTTGGTCCAACGTATTATTATTATTACTACTACTACTAAACATATTTCAACCACAGCCCGTGCTAGATACATATATAGTTAAAAATTGTCTTTAACATTCTTTCATTTCGAATAATAAAAATATTTTTTTATTTTTGCCTAATAATGTAACTTTTTAATTTATCATTAAAAAACTAATCATCGATTCGAAGTAATCGAAATTTAAATAAATTTTAATAAAAGAAAAAAATGTTGCACAATGAAAAAAATAATGCTGAACTTCCATAATCCCTAATTATTCTGTTTAAAAACAACCACCCTGTATTTTGACGGTTGGAATAAAATTTAAGTTTTCCTAGCTACACTCAACAATTTTTATTTTCATGAAACCATTGCTATTATTTCACTAAATATCCTTTAATTCTTGGTTAATAATAGTATTTCCCGAGAAGAATACGCTGACTTCTGCATGCGCGATGGAAGTAAAACTTTTTTGTTATCTTTCAGTATAAAATGACACCATTTTTACAATGAAAGCAAATGCTTACTAAACTGTAATAACATGTGCAATTTAGGAAAAACGTGTAAAAAAGTGAAATTTTTATAAATAAAATATATTATACATTCTAGAAACGTATGTGTTGTAAAAAATACAGCGAATAAAATGAAAAATAAACCAGAGACGAATAATACAAATTTAATAGTTTTATGCAGCAAAAAGTTTCCATAATTTTCTTCTACTCTGATCAAAGATGGTCGCAGATAAATACGAGTCTAACAAAAGCTACAGACGCACTATTCTGAAGACATTTGCAATTCGTAGGAAATATAAAAGAATCGTGTGATTGAATTATCCGCATCAAGGCCACTTGAATTGAAGAAGAAGAAGAAAAGGAACAAGAACAAGAACAAGAACAAGAACAAGAAGTAGAAGAAGTAGAAGAAGAAGAAGTAGAAGTAGAAGAAAAAGAAATATAAAAGAAGAGTAAAATACATAGAACAAGAGAGATTTGAGATAAATAAATCAAAAAAATATAATCACACAAAAAATGAAAAAATAAAGAAAATAATCAACTTTTCCGTCTTTTTACCATTTTCTAAATTCTGGAAAACAAAAACAGTGCCTTACATTTTTTTTTTTAATCGACATGTAAATAAGTCTATAAAAGTTGAGTTATCAGTTTTCATGGCATCATAAAAGATACTCATTAAAGGAGATTGATCGAGCTTCCTTGCGCACAATCTTTCAAAGCCGATTTTCATGTTTCGATAGAAAGCTATCAAAATTGTTCATGTATATTCAAACTAATTTCTGTTTGTGCGAGAAAATCGAAGATTCATCAGCGTTGTATATCAGAGTTACGGACTTTTGTATGAAATGAAATGCAACTATACACGATAAATCTAACAGGTTGTAGAAATTTATAATTATTGTTATTATCTAAACTCAACAGTTTCGAGGCACAGTATTATTATTGCTCTAACGTAATAATACATTTCATGCACTAATTACAAATAACGCAAGTAAATAACTAAGTTACCGAGTTGAATATATACATGCGGGTTGCAATTAAACCGAGTGCGATTATTCTAAAGTCGGATGCACTACTCAAGAGTGACAGAGGGTATGTAACGGGCCAGTAGCCAATTACAAGACTAGATTTTCAAAATGTGATGTAGTTCGCATGTCGGATACAAGTGATATCGTTTGATTCAACTTTTCGAAGTAAATGTCGAGACGCTCATTTCTAAAATTATATTATTAAGAGGACCGAACGGCTTAATAAATTAAACTTTCATTATCTCTGGCCAATTGAAATAAACTAAACTTCATTCAACAAACTGAATTAAATTTGGTAAAACAAAATTAACGTATTTATTATTATATTGATTTATATTTATCATTTATTAGTAAACATTTATTTCATTATAAAAATTTGCCATAAAAATGTATTTCATTATAAATTGAAATGATTCTTCGTAAATTAATGAATATTTATAATTAACATTCAAATTAATAAAATTTAAAAAAAAATTAATTAACTATAAGATTCATAATTAAACTATTTACTTCATTCTTAATACCTATCATTAGCTACGATTTTTTGACAAATGTATATTTTTGAAAATAGTTTGTAAAAAGTTTGTAAATAGTTTGTAAATGGTTTGTAAATGGTTTGTAAAAAGTTTGTAAATAGTTTGTAAATAGTTTGTAAATGGTTTGTAAATGGTTTGTAAATGGTTTGTAAAAAGTTTGTAAATAGTTTGTAAATGGTTTGTAAATGGTTTGTAAAAAGTTTGTAAATAGTTTGTAAATAGTGTGTAAATAGTGTGTAAATATTTTGTAAATACTTTGTAAACAGTTTATGTAAAAAAAGCTTTCAGTTTGTTCAATTTTCAATTTCTCAATCTGTTTTAATTCGACGTACTTGTGAAAATGTCTTCCAATATTTAAGTTAGCTATCTCTCGTTAAACATTAAAATAAATATAAACATGTGTTATAAGCAGTAAATGCTCGTTCTCACATATATTTTAATGTGTGATACTAAACTAACTCTAACTAACAGATGTGCTAAAAGCTCGTGCGTATAAAATGTGCGTGAAACAAGAGAAGGTCATTGGAGCGATCGATGTAAATTGTATTTCACTGTCTCGTCCTTCTAGATCATATACGTAGTACCAGAGTACTGCTTGTTACGCCACAATAATTTTAAAAACAAGAGTTTTTTCCCGCCACCAATAGGTGTCTACCGGTCCGTC
>WNHD01008079.1:0-10604 GCA_011057455.1 Ganaspis sp. Gsp50
ACGAGAAGGACCGTCTTGCCAAAGACATGAATGACAGAATGATCCAAAACATTGTGCAATTCAAATGCGATAGTTTGAAAAAGGGTGTGTAAAATTTTTTAAAAATTGTTCCACTCCTTTTTTAGTCGTTTTCAATTTTTATTTTTCGAATTTGTTTTCAAACCTATTTTTCAAGTTTTTATTTGAAAAATTTGTTTCAAAATTTGTTTCAAAATTTGTTTTCCAATTTCTGGTTTGGAATATTTGTTGTAAAAGTTATTTTCAAAAATTTTTTGCATTTCAAAAGCTTCGCTTCAAAGTTGAAGAGAAATTTTAGTGGATTGTAAAAAGTATTTTTTGTTTGTGTTTATATTTTATTATTATTTTATTTTATTACTTATTTATTTTAATTTTATGTTTACAGTTGTTACTATTCGTGCTGAAGAAAGTTGTATAAAAAAGGAGCCTCCAATGTGTCTTGAGATGATGACTACTGTTCCAGAGCTTCTTATTCCTGTTTCTGTTAAGTATACGCCTCAACTATGCAGGTGAGTTTAAATTTTTTAAATAATTTTTTCTTTTCCAATTCCAACAGTCGCACTTTCATTATCATCTTCAACATCTTCATCAACTTCATCATCTTCATCAACTTCAACATCTTCATCATCATCTTCAACATCTTCATCATCTTCATCAACTTCATCATCATCATCATCATCTTCATCATCAACAACATCTTCATCATCAACTTCATCATCTTCATCAACTTCAACATCTTCATCATCATCTTCTTCATCATCATCATCTTCATCAACTTCAACATCTTCATCAACTTCAACATCTTCATCATCATCATCTTCTTCATCATCACCTTCAACATCTTCATCATCTTCATCAACTTCATCATCATCATCATCATCTTCATCATCATCAACATCTTCATCATCATCTTCATCATCTTCAACATCTTCATCATCTTCAACATCTTCATCATCTTCAACATCTTCATCATCTTTATCATCTTCAACATCTTCATCAACTTCAACATCTTCATCATCATCATCATCTTCAACATCTTCATCATCTTCAACATCTTCATCATTTTTAGCACCATCATCATCTGCATCACCTCCATTATTTTTGTCATCATCATCTTCATCATTTCATCACCTTTTTTTCTTCACTACCGTCTTACAAAACGCAGTAAGAAAATTACTTTTTCATTCCAGAGAGATTGAAAATCTTATGCAGTGCAAAAATTACATGAGTGAATGCAAAGAAGAATCTAGAAAAGCTTTGGTGTCATATGTGACAGACGAAATGACGAATGTGCAGTGTCCAATTGCAGTTTGAAAGAAGAAAAATAAAAAAATCATCAGGCCCTTCTGCAACAGCTATTCAATTTAAAGCATTTTTACCCTTTAATGTGCAAAATTAAATAGTTTCAAGTTTAAAAGAGTATTTCAAACATGCATACATGTATTTATGCATGTATAGATGTGATACGTATACATATAGAGATAATACTTACTTGTATAGGTGCAATACATGTATAGATGTGATACATATATAAATGTAGTAAACTTTTAACCTTTTGTATTTAATTTTACACGCGTTGCCTATAAAAGCAGAAAATTTTTGTAAATTGCAAAATGTGTTCTCAGAAATAAAGTTTATAAATATTTAAAAAACATACATTTGTTAAAATATTAGCAAAATGTGGGCGCGTGTGAGTTGTTTATTCTCTTCACTGGGTTAAGTCTAGAAAGTGGTTCCAAAGCGTCTCACCAGACGGCGCACCTCACTAGCGACTGTGGGGAGAATGCGTCCTCACTCGCGCAGCCAGGTTCGGTCAGCTTCAATAGGAAAAAGTAGCGAATCTTAAAGGTTGCAAGATTGGTAGAAAATATAAAAAAATTTCCTGATCTAATATTTGTGAGAATGTTTTCTGTAACTAAATTGTCATAATCTAAAAAAAATGTGAAACTATTAAGGACAATCTTAATAAATTTATTGAAAATCAATAAGATTGGAATAAATGAAAAAATGAAAATGAAAATAAGAACAACAATTTATTCAGTGATTATTTATTTCTTCACATAATTATCAAACTTACAATAAAAGTGCTCTTTTATACAAACAGTGTGAAAAAAATTTACGATGAAGAAAATTAGAACACAAAGAATCATACGGATATAAATAAAATAGAGAAAAATATAATTAAAAAATAAAATTAAAAAATAGGATAGAGAAAGAAGAGTAGAGAAGAAATAGAAAGAAATAAATAAAAAATAGAATAGAGAAGAAATAGAAAAAAATAAAATAAAAAATATGAATTCTAAAAAATAATAAACTTTTGAACAAAACTAGATGCGATTCTTAAACTTCTGGAACTACAGGTGCAACAGGTTCATTATTTTTTTTCTTGCGAGACCAAAGAGTACAATTTTTTCCAGGTACAATATATTCAACTTGTCCCAAAACTGTTGCTTTTTCTTTTAAGGATTGTTGATGTGTCTCTATTTCATCAACACCGATTGTAAAACAATTAAAGTGAAATATTATTGTCGGTACATTACTTTTCACTTCTAAATCTAAGCATCCTTTCACTTCCTTATCCTTTATTTCAACAGAATGCACGCGGAAGCAAATACTTGAATTAAAAACAAAAGGCGTGCAAATCGGTGGTGGATTTTGTCCTAAAAGAGTGTTAAAATATAAAATAATATAGCAAAAAATATTATGTGTCCCGTCGACGAACATATTCAAGCAACGGATAAAGCAGAAAAAATTGAATCGAAAAGGCCTTTGCCACTTTTCGAAATTTTCAGCCGTTCCAGAGTTATGACAATTCAAAGTTGGCCAATGGCGAGCGCGATAGATAGCCATCCCCTCCACTGTGACGACCGCGCAGCAGAGCGTCACTACTCGGGAGTGGGGACGCTACGACGCCACTTCGGTACCGTAGCAGGCACCTGATTGGTTAACTTCAAACCGTTGTAACTCTGCAACGGCTCGAAATTTTGAAAAGTGGTAAAGGACTTTTTGATTTAACTTTTTCTATTTTATTTATACTTTTAATATTCCAATTGACACTTTTGTAAAGTTTTTTATTCTGAGTAAATTAAAACCAAGACCAATGTCGTAGCAGAAAATGCAACTGAGATATAGAAATTTGAAAAAAAATTTGATTTTATCTTTTTATATTTTAGGAAAGTACTTAAAATTAACATTAAAGGCTGTAACTTTGAGGGGATTTTTCTTTTAACATAACCAACAAAATTTCAAGTTGGGACCAAAGAAAAAAATCCTAATGGATATGTATTTTTATAGTTACCTGAAGTTGTATATGTAAATAAATCGTGATCTCCAGCTTTGAGATGCATATGTGCAGATAATGTTTCTGGTGTAAATGTGATGTTTGTACATAAGGGATTATAACCTTCAAAAGGTAACTCGTAACTACTACAGAAATAGTAATGTGTCTCATTAAGAAGAACTTGTGAATCCAATTGCATAAAACCTTCTATGAAGCCTCTGTACATTTCATACAAATCTTTCAATGATTCTTTGATTGTTTGGTTATAAAAAGAGCTATTTTCATCTAAAAATATAATAAATTAAATATAATATAAAATAATTTTTTGTCTGACGGACCATTTCTTACTTATTTCGGGTCACTGAGTCCGAATCCAAAGTCAAAATTTAAAAGTTACTTTGCGTTTTCTTTCTAGCGATAAAAAACGAGAAATTTAAGTTTAAATTGTTGTAGAATTTGTAAAAACTATTTTAAAAATGTAAAACACGCACTAATGTCATCTTTGAAGTATTACCTTTAATTTAAGCCCAGAAAACTGAAGAAATATTCAGTGGTTCCTGAGATATGAAACAAAACGTCCGCGCATGTAAATCGGCCGGGCGTTTTGGTCGAGCGTTAAAAGCCATTTCGGGTGAAATCTCTGTTCGGCCGATTTACATACGTTTGGAGTCATATCTCGGGAACTACTGAATATTTTTTAAGTTTTCTAGTCTTAAATTAAAGATAATACTTCAAAGATTATATTATTGTGAATTTTGCATTTTTAAAATAGTTTTTACAAATTCTACAACAATTTAAACTTAAATTTCTCGTTTCTTTGAGGCTAGAAAGAAAACGCTAAATAAGATTTGAATTCTGACTTCGGATTCGGATTCAACG
This sequence comes from Ganaspis sp. Gsp50, assembly GCA_011057455.1. Lineage (NCBI taxonomy): Eukaryota > Metazoa > Arthropoda > Insecta > Hymenoptera > Figitidae > Ganaspis > Ganaspis sp. Gsp50. The sequence goes on from WNHD01008079.1 coordinate 4,178, forward strand.
AGACGAAATGAGACTAAAATAAAATATGACTAGTCTGGTCTGTTGGATAAAAAGATTATTTTATTTTTAGGGCTGTTTAATTAATGGTATAGTTTAATTGCATTAAAATATAATGAATTAAGAATAATAAATAAATTGAATTATAATAAAATTGAAATTGAATAAAATTGAATTATAATAAAGAATAATAATTAAATTATAATAATTGAAAAATAATAATTAAAATGTAATATTTAATATATTAGAAAAAAATATATTATTGGCCTGAAATGTAAGAATAATTAAAATAAATTTAATAGATATAATAAAATAGTTATGCGACAGTTATGTGCCAACAATAAAATAGTTATATGAAAATAGTTATATATGTGTTAATAAATAATCGTAATATAATAAAATATCAAAAGAATTTAAAAATTAAAAAAGTAAATCAATTAATTAAGTAAATTATTAATGTATAATACTAAATATAGTGAATTTACCTTTTGGATCTGCAACATCTGTCGAAATTGGAGAATTGATTGCTGGCATTATTAACAATGCACAAAAACAAAGAACTTTATTCATGTTTATTATTATTCTTTTTTAGAAAGTCTTCTGCAGCCGAAGTTTGAAAATACACTGAACTCGAAATTATTTATACAAATATTTATCTTGAGCACTGATTCAGAAAAAAAATTAAACAAATTAATGTTCTTTGTTTCTTAATCATCTTTGTAAATTTTAAGAATTAAAATAAAAGTGTAACGCATTTCGGAGGCTCTTTGTTCTTTTTATCGCTGTATCGTTTTTTTTTATAATTGAAAATTTGCATTTTCATAATTTTGTAATTAAATTCGCTTAAGTAAAAAAATTAAACCATGATAATTGTCTGTTGCTTTTCTTTGGTGCACTCAGAAAAATTGTTTCTTTGAATTAAGTATAATTTACTTGTATAGCAAATAACGATCTTTAATTATTTTTTATTTTTTATTTTATTATTTTTTTATTTTTTTATCAATATATATTTGACTCAGTGATTTTTGTTGAAAATTGAACTCTAAATTTAATTTTTAAAGTTAAATGTACAATGAACTTTGCAAAAATATTTTTAAATATTTTGTTGTAAAACACGCGTCCTTGAAAGACAGTGAAATCAAATTTTAAAAAAATAAAAAAATAATCTAAAAGTTGATAAAATTTTGTTTGAATTTTATCAATTTCTTTTGAAATTATTGTTTTGACGATTCAATGTAAATAACAAAGAAGAATCGAACCTTGAATGTTTATTTCTAAATTTATTTTTAATATTAAAATTAAATTGAACAATAATAAGCAATACATTTTATTTATTGCTTCTAAACAATAAAAATACAATTCTAATAATTTTAAAAATTCGAGAAATTAATACAATAGGTTTTATATTTTATTTTCTTTATTTTTAATTATTATTAACATAATAATACACAATTATTTTTAAAATCATAGTACACAATTATTATTAACATAATAATACAAGTTTATTATTAAAATAATAATACAAAGTTATTATTACAATAATGATGCAAAATGTTTATTTTATTGTATTTTATTTTCTTTTCTTTTATTACAGTGAACGGGCTACAAAATAAAGACGCCCTTTAACTAAAAATTAATCAGAAACAAAATAAAAAAATATAAAGCAAAAAGACGAGTCTAGTCAGAGTTATCGTATACAATATTCTTAGAAGTAAATGATTGCAATGGAATTCCAAAAAATCCAATTCACTGCTGTAATCATTACCTCTTTATTAAAATTATATTATACAATTGGGGCCCCACAAAATAATTATTAAAATAATAATGCAAAATTAATTACTCAAGTAATAATTCAAATTGTCTATTAAAATAACAAAAAATTATTTAAATTTTATGTTGAATAATTGTGCAAGAAGACCGCCTTTTTTTGGGTCTTCAGGAAGTTTTGGGCCTGTAAACTTAAATTCTTTGGGTCCAACTTTAAAACAGCCAAAATGTAACACGAATAGATTGATAAGGGAAAATTTGCCCATTATATCAATGCAGGCACTCAATTCGTTTTTATCCTTTGCTTCAATGTCACGTACTTTCAGGCAAATCTTGAACAATGGTGCAGAAGGTAAAGGTACGCAAATCGGTTGCGCATCATTTACTAAAAAATTTTAAGAAAAATTATTATTTATTAAAATTTTAAAAAAACTGAAGAAATAGGGGAAAAGGTCTTAAACAAATTAAAGAAAAAGCTAAAAAAGAAGTTAAAGAAAAAAGAGATAAAGAAAGAAAAGGGAAAAAGGTGTAAAAAGTTTAAGGAAATATTTTAGAAAGGGTTAAAATATTGTTAAAGAGAAAGTTCAAAACAATAAAAAAAAATGTTTAAAAAGGATTAAAAAGGTTTAAGAAAGTATGAAATGAGTAAAAGAATCGATTGAAAAAAGCCGAAGAAATAGTGCAGAAAAGGGCTGAGAAAAATTAAATAAAAATTTTAAGTAAAAGTTTGTAAAAAAAGTAAAGAGAAAGTTGAAAAATATTTTAAAAAATTTTGAAAAATTTAAAAAAAGTTGAAAAATGTTTTAGAAAAAATTGAAAAAATTTAAAGAAAAAGCTAAAGAAAAAGAAAAAAATCTGACAACAAAGAAGAGAATATTATTTAATAAATTATAAGCTGTATGCAACAACCGCCACTGCATATAAATCACATTCCCTTTAGTATAGAATTAATTATAATCCTGTAATTGGTCTTCGAACTGTTGGATTAATTTCAATAAACAATTAATAATAATAATAATAATAATAATAATAATAATAATAATAATAATAATAATAATAATAATAATAATAATAATAATAATAACAAATAATAATTCCCTTCTTTGATTGTGTAAGAAACTTGCGAGTCAACTCAGAGTCAGTTATTGCACGCGGCTTCTTAATATATGCGATACTGTAATTGTTAATTATCTCTATACAAGAATATTTTTATCTGTTTTTTATTTATCAAAGCTACATGTCTAGAATTTAGCATTTAAACACGTACGAATTACAAATTCAAGACTAATCATTGTGTCTTAAATGATTAAATATCAATTGGAATTTTTTCCTTTTTTGAATTAAAATAATAATAGAATTAAAAGGCAATAAAAAATATAATCTAGTATCGACTGTATCGCCTTTGATAAATACTCTATCAGTAATAATGAAAATGAATGAAATTAATTTAAATAAATAATTAAAATAAATGATTGATTAAATAAACAATTAAAATAAATGATTGATTAAATAAAGAATTTTAGTAAATGATTGAATAAATAAATAATTAAAATAAATAATAAAATAAATAATAAAATAAATAAAATAAACTAAGCCAAAAAACATAAATAATAAAAAATTAATATATAAATAATAACTAGTGAATTTTTTTCTCACGAACATTTTTGCTTCCTCGTAGAAATATTTATTTTAAATATTTATTTTAAAAGAACATTAATTAAAAGAGTTGCCAATCGAAAATTTTTAAGAAATCAAAGAGTTTAATTTCTTGCAAAAACAAAGAATTGCGATTATTTCTATTTTTTGAAATATATACTTAATATAGATTAATAAAATTGTTTTTTCAATGTAGAATATTTTTTTCAAAAGAATAATCGCTAAAAAATTAAATTATTTAAAAGTGACTTTTTCAATCATTAATTTAAATATTTATTAGAAATACATTTTTATGGAAAATACCGTATTCTTAAAAAATACGTGTGCTCAAAAAAGCCAATTGAACATTACTAAAAATCCTTGTGACTGTTTTTAGATTTTAATTAATGCAATAAGTTTATGAAATTTTGATCAAATCGGTCAAAGCGCTTTTGATGATCATGATGAGAAAAAATCGTGACACGCATTCTCTCTCTCTCTCTCTCTCTCTCTTTCTCTCTTTCTCTCTCTCTCTTTCTTTCCCTCAAAAGAAAATATTAAAAAAATAAATTTTCGTATGAAGCTTCGAATTGAAGCCTTTTATAGTAAAAAGAGTCCATAAAACCTATTTTTAGAAAATCGGAAATAATCGACTCCAAAGCTTTCTCTATCTGGAAGCGAAAAAAATAGAACGAAAAACATACAATAAATAATGTTAAAAAATAAATTAAATTAAATCAGAAAGAAAAGAAAGATCGTTAATTTAATTAGCTTTAATTATTTAAATTTATTTTTAAAGAGAATTAAAATAGTTGAAAGCACACAAATTAAATAAAAACATGAAATAATAAGGGCTCCTTAAATTATTAATTAATTATTGTTGTAATTACCTTTAACATCGTGTGTGAATAAAGTTTTGTTATTTTGATACACGCTAGATATCCTCAAAGTGTAATTACTATCTATATAAGTGAAGTATGTACACAAGGGATTCTTTTTATCAATAGCTATACAAGAATAGCATTGTGATTTGTTACAAGCGGATGGAAAAACATTGTAAGCAACTGTTTTTGTCTTGTCTATTACTTCGGTAACTCCTTCTACAGCTTTTCCGGTTTCCAAATTAGTAATAGTAAAGTCTAAAAAAAAAAAATTAAATATTGATTAGAGTATAATAAAAAAACACAGTATAATATAAAAATAATTTTATTAAGCAATGAAAAATATATAGTATATAATAAAAAAACAGTAAAAACAATAATTAAAGTATGTAATAAAAGAACAATAAATATTACAAAATAATTAAAATGAAAGAAACAATGAATACAATAATAACAATATTTAAAAAAACAATAAACACAGTAATACAAATATGTAATAGTATATTTTATAAATAAAAAATAGTGGGAAGAGTATGGTTGAATGTTTATGAAAATGTCCTAACGTTAGAGTATCTTTCTATATTCAATCATTAGTAACTTTTGTTTAATAGAAATCAAAGGCTGAATAGCCTCATGGGTAGCGTGTCGAATTTACAGATACGTTTGTCGCGGGTTCGATCCCACCGTCAGTACGAAATTTTAATTCTTAGTTTATTTGTTAGATTTTATAATATTGTTAATTAAATGTAAGAATAAAGATTGAAAACGTAATTTAAACATTAAGTAAATAATAAATAAATAATAATAATAAATAATAAATAATAATAAATAAATAATGAATAAAAAATGAATAAATAATAAATAAATAATAAATAAATAATAAATAAATAATAAATAAATAATAAATAATAAATAAATAATAAATAAAATAATAAATATGTATGGCAAAATTTACCATACGATAGTATTAATAAAATTGAAGCATTGATTACAATTCAAGTGTTGTAATTTACATGACAAATTAGTCTTCATTAGTATTTTAATTAATTAGAATTTTATTTAGTATTTCAATTATTAATTTTTCTTGATATATCTTTTTGAATCTCTAAATTCGAATAAGTCAAAATTAAACTAATTTAAATAGTGAAATAGAATTTAATTCTAAAATTTGTTACTGATTTTTCAATTGAATTAAAGATTTGTGGAACATAACCTATATAGTTATAAAGAAAAATGTTTAATTTCTCCGCCATTCCCTTATGAAAATATATGACAGAGGATTGATGACAAGTAATATTTTTCTGTCATTTTTTGTATTCTTTTCGCGACAACAGAAAATGACAGAAAGAATTCCAAGAAATTGGCAGAGAAAATGCCACGAAAATTACAGAAACAATGCTTCCTTTTGAAAAAGCGAGAATGACAAATAATAATTTTGTTTTTGGATTAAATATTATTAGACGATTTCACTCTTTATATAAAATAAACTCGGCTTCTGAATTGCGAGAAATGTAAAGTTACTGCTCCACCTTGCGACACTGGAATGAACTAATTTTAAGAGAAATATCAGAATCAACAAACTATTAATAAAGTTATAAAAACAGATAACAAAAATAAGCTTTGCTACTTTATAAATTCATTAATTCTTAGTTGATTTTTATAATTTTTCTTAAAATATGATTTTAACGTTTTTAAATATTCCCGCGTTTAGCAGACGAAAGCTCCGTGGATTTTAGTTCATTTCAGCGCCGCAAGGTAGAGCAGTCACGTTGTATTTCTCGCAATTCAGAAGCCGAATTTGTTTTATATAAAGAGTCAACTCGTCTACTAATATTTAATCCAAGCACAAAATTATTATTACTCATTTTTTCTGTCATTTTCGTGTAACTTTTTCTGTCATTATCGTGGTTTTAATAACTGATTCAATTAGTTCATTTTAACTAATTTTCAGTTACTAACTTTTTTCAAGTTATTTGATTTATTATTTGATTAATAATTATTTGAAGATTAATAATTTCTTGAAAATTAAGGGTATCAAAGATTAATTATTACTTGAAGATTAATAATTTCTTGAAGATTAATAATTTCTTGAAGATTGATAATTTCTTGAAGAATAATAATTAATTGAAAATTAATAATTAGTTATT
>WNHD01008080.1:0-10165 GCA_011057455.1 Ganaspis sp. Gsp50
TTTTATCAGCTTTCATTTAAAAAAAAAACTTTAAATTTCATTAAAAATTGCGAGCTGGAAATTGTTTTGTCCAAAGTCACTTTTTTTCCCCACTGTGCGAGTGTCCAAAACGTTATAATATTCAAGTGATATTTAACATGATATTTCTAATAAAAAAATGAAAATTGATGGACGCTTTTTGTTAAAAAGCATACTGATCTTTAAAAGTGTAGTGTTTCTACTATGAATAAAATTTAGCCTTTTCTTATACATTTCTAAACAAAAAAAAGAAAATTCAAAAAAAATGTCAGTAACACATTTAAATTTGCAAATACGTGAGCCATGATTCCTCTTTTCAGAGAATTAAAATTAGAGCACGCTTTTTGTTAAAACTCATATTGATCAAGAAAAGTGTAGTGTATCTAATATGAATGCAAATTTGTCTTTTCTTATACATTTTTGAATAAAAAAAAGAAAATTCAAAAAAAATTCCAGGAACACAGTCAAATTTGCAAATATGTGAGCCATGATTCTTCTTTTAAAAAAAGTAAAATTGATGCACGCATTTCGCTAAAATTTTTATTGATCCATAAAAGTGTAGTGTTTCTTATACGAATAAAATTTTACCTTTTCTTACACATGTTTCAATAAAAACTTGAAAATTCAAAAAAAATTTCAGGAACAAAGTCGAATTTGCAAACAGGTGAGCCATGATTCTTCTATTCAAAAAATTAAAATTAATGCACTCTTTTTGTTAAAATACCTATTGATCCATTAAAGTGTAGTGCTTCTAATATAAACAAAATTGTGACTTTTCTTATACATTTCAAATAAAGAAAAGAAAATACAAAAAAAATTCCAGCAACACAGTCTAATTTGCAAATACGTGGGCAATGATTCTTCTTTTAAAAAACTGAAAGTGAAAGCACGCTTTTCGCCTAAATTCATATTGATCAAGAAAAGTATAGTGTTTCTACTATGAATAAATTTTTTTCATTACTTATACATTTTTGGATAAAAAAAGGAAATTAAATAAAAAAGTTTAGGAACACAGTCAAATTTGCAAATAGGTGCTGCGTGATTGTTTTTCTGTAAACATGAAAATTTATGCATGCTTTTTGTTAAAATTCATATTGATCCAGAAAAGTGTAGTGTTTTTAATATGAACAAAATTTTGGCATTACCTATACATATTTGAATAAAAAAACGGAAATTCAAAAAAAAGTTAAGAACACAGTCAAATTGGCAAATACGTGAGCAATGATTCTTCTTTTAAAAAAATTAAAAAATTGATGCAAGCTTTTCGTTATTATTCATATTGATCAAGAAAAGTGTAGTGATTTTATTAAGAACAAAATTTTGGCATTACCTATACATATTTGAATAAAAAAACGGAAATTCAAAAAAAAAGTTAAGGACTCAGTCAAATTGGCAAATACGTGAGACATGATATTTCTTATAAAAAAATGAAAATTGATCTACGCTTTTTGTTAATATTCCTATTGATCCATAGAAGTGTAGTGTTTCTAATATGAATATAATTTTGTCTTTTCTTATACATATTTAAATAAAATAAAGAAAATTCAAAAAAAATTTCAGGAACACTGTCAAATTTTCAGATGTGTGCGCAATGATTCTTCTTTTAAAAAAAGTAAAATTGATGCCCGCATTTCGCTAAAATTCCTATTGATCCGTAGAAGTGTAGTGTTTCTAATATGAACAATATTTTGCCTTTTCCTATACATTTTGAAAAAAAAAAAAAAATTCTAGAAAAATTTAAGGAACACAGTCAAATTTGCAAATATGTGAGCATTGATTCTTCTTTTTAAAAAAGTGAAATTGATGCACGCTGTTTGTTAAAATTCCTATTGATCCATTAAGGTGTAGTGTTTCTAATATGAACAAAATTTTGCCTTTTCTAATACGTTTTTTTATAAAAAAAAGAAAATCCAAGAAAAAATTCAGGAACAACATCAAATTTTCAAATAGGTGAGCCATGATTCTTCTTTTAAAAAAAGTAAATTTGATGCACGCTTTTTGTTAAAATTCCTATTGATCCTTTAAAATGTAGTGTTTCTAATATGAATAAAATTTTGGTTTTTCTTATACATTTTTTTAAAAAAAAAAGAATATTCAAAAAAAAGTTCAGGAACATTGTCAAATTTGCAAATACGTGAACTATGATTCCTCTTTTAAAAAAAAAAAATTGATGCACGCTTTTCGTTAAAACTCATGTTGATCAAGAAAAGTGTTGTGCTTTTAATATGAGTAATATGTTGTCTTTTCTTATACATTTTTAAACAAAAAAAAAGAAAATTCAAAAAAAATTTCAGGAACTCAGTCAAATTTGCAAATATGTGAACCATGATTCCTCTTTTAAAAAACTTAAAATTGATGCACGCTTTTCGTTAAAACGCATATTGATCAAGAAAAGTGTAGTGTTTTTAATATGAATACAAATTTGTCTTTTCTTATACATTTTTGAATAAAAGAAGAAAATTCAAAAAAAATTTCAGGAACACAGTCAAATTTGCAAATATGTGAGCAATGATTCTTTTTTTAAAAAAATTATAATTTTTGCACGCATTTCGCTAAAATTCATATTGATCCGTAGAAGTGTAGTGATTTTGATATGAATAAAATTATGCCTTTCTTTTTTTTATTTATTTTATTTAAGGTCGCTGTGAAACTGCTAAGTTCATAAGCGACCACTGTATAACGGGATACAAGTTTGATTTAATTGCATGGTATTTTACAATTGTTTTGTTAATTTAGTGTTTTTGATTAATTTTAAAACTAATTTCACTCCTTCGTTTTTTTTCCATAAATTTCTGTTAAAATAAATATGTACTTTAGTTGTTTCGTTTTTTAATGTTGAAAAAGTTTGCAGGAGTCGCGGTCATTATAAAATTAAAATTTTAAAAGTTATAGTATTGAATGTCATTTTAAATGTAAAAAGTTATAGAATATTGTCACTTGCTCAACCAATTCTTGGTAAAATATAGAATTTATATAGGTCAATCGATTCGTCTCGATGCAAGGATTAACGTTTTTTCTATACTTATTTCATTGTTCAATCAGGGATAAAATTTTGTGAAAAAAGCTGCATTTTGTAAGGAAAATTTGGTGTAAATAAAATTTGTATTACATTTTCCAAAAATCCCTACATACAAATCTTAGTATTTGTGAGTTTGAAAACCACACCTAATTTCATTAAAATCGGTTACACCATTCTCGAGATATCCTGGCGACAAAAAAGGGTGACATACACACATACATCTGAACATTTACTTTAATTTTCGAATTTAATCTTTGTAAGTGAAACTAAGTCGATTTCGACTATTTTTAGAAAATCGCAAATCTCCACAAGTACAATGCTTCCTGTGAGGAAGCAAAATTAAGAAAATATATCCTTAATCAACTGTTGAGTGATAAAATAATCTTGGTGTATAATAATAACAATTATAGCATTAAAAATAAAATTAAAATACAAGCAATAATAAAAATATTAATAATAACATACAGATTTACTTATAGGTATACTAATAGATTTTCATAAAAATTGCCCGGGTACATTTTTATTGAATACTCTTATAACATTTTTTATATTGTCCATTTATAAATGCCTTTTTCTCCTAGTCAAATTCTATGTGAATTATTAATTTTTAAACACTCTATTGCGAGGAATGAGAAGATTAAATTGAAATTTTTAAAGTTTTTTCCAGGGATTCGCATGTCAAGGAATTTTGATTGGAACAGGGTAATTTTCATTTCCTTAATTTTTGGAAGAGGTTTCTTTTAATTCATGTAAGATGAACACTATATGATTTGGGAAATATATACCTTCGAAGAAAGATTCTTCATATATCTAGTTAAAAGCCAGTGATAAAGGGCAGCACGGAAAGACTGAAAAGTCAAATGAACCGTAAATTTAAAATTGACCAATCGTAAACCACAGACTTTTCCTAAGTGGAAATTCAAATTCCACTTAAATTTTAAGTAAGGTGGGCACAACCTGGTAGCAATGTTCAACTTTCTTTCATGAGAAGCAATTTGGAAATTTATGACGTAAAACTTTTGGTATCAGAATTTAATCTGACGAACGTATTCAGTATTTAAAGAAAAGTAAAGTTCTATGAGTACTTCTTTAAGAAATATTTTCTTGTATAGGAATGATTGTGTTCAAGTGAAACAGTTAAATTTTTTATAAATTGTGTCTTCCTAAATTGTCTTTATCATTGCAAAGAAAACTGAAACATATTAACCCCAAAATATCCTTGTAATGTTCTCCAATTTAGTTATGAATTTTTCAAAATTTTGAATTTTTTTCATTTTTCATTCTAATAACTTATTTAAAGCTCTATCCATTTAGAATTATTTTTTTTCCTCCTCATTTACAGCATAAAAGTTTTTCTTTGAAACTGTTTGTGTCCTTTGATTTTTTTGGAAAATTCTTCAAAAAGCTACTTCCTTCTACGTAAATTTTATAACTAGTCCCGTCGTATAGAAATTATGCCTCCTATTTTTTTAAATTTATTTTTAGAATTTTTTAGAACACCTGAATTTTAGATTTGGGGCATTTCATTCAAAACCGACCCTGTTTTTGTTTTTGAAAATAAGGAATATTTGAAGTGCAAATATTTATTTTAAAATTTCCTTCAATATTAATATTAAGGGTGTTTTTTAAAGCAAATTAAATGACATTTCTCTCGCTAAAAATTAATTTTTAAAATTGAATCAATTTTCATCAAGAAAAATGAATATTTAATGTTTATTTTTAGTTAACTTCGACCATTTTCAAAATGTTTGAAAACATTTCAAAAAATTGCTTAAAGTGTCGAGATTATGTATGTCAAATTTTAGAATGGCATTTTATGTAATTTAAAAATTATTTGGTTTAAGTGAGATAATATTTTGAATAAAAATTATAGCGAATAATTTTGAAAATTTGAAAATTACATTTCATAACCCTAATATTTAAATTTTTAAAATAAAAATTAATTCTTATGTATAATATTTCGAATAATATTTTCTTATATAAGGCGAAACAAACCACATTTATTTAATAATTTTCACACTTTTGTATATAATTTAATAACAAGCAATTAAGGGGAAAGTACACCTCTGGGACTCGAAAAAAATTTTTTTTTCTAATGTAATATATAATTATATTCTAAAAAAATAGATATTCGGATGAAACTTTGCACATTTATTATTATATAAAAGTATTATAAAAAAAATTTCTTTTTAATTTTTCTACTGTGTATTTTGTCTTCTGCATATTTTTGAAAAAAAACCCAAAAAACCACGGCGCGCGTGTTTTTGACTCACTGGAACTTCCGAAAAAGGAAATCAAAAGTGGATTATAATCAGCATCGAAGCCGCCATAGAATGAACTAGAAGAATAAGTTTTATACCAAAAATAATAAAATGGCGGCATTTTATCGAAAGTTCCCGTTTATTTGGCCCAAAAAACCATTGCAAATCAAAAAATTTTTTACCGATCGTTCCATCCGTAGTTCACTCTATAGATTTATGTGTACACAATAACATATTCAAATTTCAGAACGATCGGTTCAATGATTTTTTTTTAATCACGCCCGCCAACTCAAAAAATGTGGTTTTGAGAAAAACGCCTTCGCACGAACGGCACTTTTAGTTACTCAGACGCTAGGATGTTTTCTTATTTGTATATTGCACAAAAAAAACTGGAAACGATCCAAATTTTTTTCTAACATTTTTATATATTGACAAATAATATATTTAGTTAATGTTATATTGCTTTCGTTAAATAATTTATTTATTTGGACCAGGTTACGCTTGACGCTTTTACTCACGTCGCGCCAGTCAAGTGGTTAAAACCTCCACTACTTATTTTAAAAATCTAATTTGAGTTTCACATCATTAAAAACGTATTCTTTAAGGTCTTCTAAATCAAAATCATTCATTTTTATAAAAAGAATTGAGTTTTTGAAAATTGAGGGTTGTACTGTCCTCGTAAATAAGAATAAAACAAAACTCTACAATTCCCTATTAAAAATTCCAATATCGGATCCAATTCCAATATTGGAACCTATTGAGTATTTTCCAAAAAGTGAGGAATGTTGTTGGTTAGGAGAAAATAAATTCACAGGAATTTTTCAATGGTGAAAGATGTAATTTTATTTGAACGCGTTCACTGTTACAGGCACAATTTTGCACTGAATTTAACACAAAAAAAGAATGAATCGTTCGTTGAAACAAAAGCAATAATAGTGAATTAAACTAAAAAATGTTTCTGCACTGAGTAAAACCAAAATTAGATAATGAAATTGATAGTGAGAGAAACCGGTTTGAGCATCGGTCAAGACTCTTGAGTGTACATGAGTGTTCATATGAGTAAACTTGAAGCTACTGACGCGACAAAGTACGTTGGTGAGGTGTTCGAGATTAAAGTGTGAGTGTATTTGTAGCGTCCAGTTGTAATGATATACAATTCGAGATCGGCAAGTTTATTGACGATTAGAAATTCTGATGAGTTCTTGATGTGATAAAGATGAGTGTAGATTCAGTCCGTTTGAAGTTGAGACGTCCTTCTCGATGTTTTTTTTTGTTTGTTGTTGATGTACATCGTTGGTGATCATGGCGTTTGAATTTGATTGTTGGCCTAAAATTTGACAAGTGAGGTTGAGTGTTGGCTCAGTATTGGCTGTAAGTTGGCCCAGTACTGGCTCCATTGTTCTGCGAGTAATTTAGAGCTTGATTCCTCGGAGCTTCCTCCGAGTTTGTGGCATCAGTTGCGGGAGGCAATAGAGTGACCTTTTGAATTGGTCGCCTCAAAGTTGAGAGAGCAGTCTTGATGGTGACAGCTCTGGTGAGTCCATCAAGTCCGAGGTGTAATTGTTGAATGCGAGTAAGAGGCCATTTTGTTGATGGAAATCTTTTATCAGTGAGTAGTACCATGGCTCCGACCTTGAGTTGATTCGAGGGCTGATGCCACTTTGAGATTGATTGATGCCTTTGTAGGTAGCTTGTTATTCACTTTGCCCAAAAATACTGAGTTCTTTCCTGGATGAGTTTCCATCTAGATGATCGTGAGAGGATTGAGTTGAGCATAGATGATTGTGGGATCGCTGTGATAGGTCCTCCGATGAGAAAGTGATCTGACGTGAGTACTGAGAAGTCATCAGGGTCGTCTGTGAATTGTTTCAGTGGTCGGGAATTGAGTACGACTTCGATTTGTACTAAAAGAGTCGTAAATTCTTCAAGCTCAAAATCTTCTCGCCTTTTGTTCGCCGTAAATGAAACTTGACCAGATTTACTCCAGCTTCCCACTTTCCACCATGTCGGATGCACTTGGAGTGTTGAGTTTCCATGTGATTCCGTCATTGGTCAACAGTTGAGCTAGTTCATTGAATGATTGAGTCCCCGAATGAAATAGTTGATTAAGTTCGTTATCTGACCCTTGAGTGTTTTTACCACAATCACCGTAAAGACAAATATGCAAATCCATCAATTGCTTGAGTTTTTGCCATGAGTTGATGTGCACATGAGACACATTGTCGAGCACATTTCACACATTTGAGTATAAATGATTCGACAGATTGTCGTCCGACTAACAATAAGTATAAGGGCGAGAACCAAAGACGGGCAGATGAATGGACGAACAGACGGGAATTCAAGGTCAAAAGTAAAGGAAAAAGAAGAGATGATAGATAGAAAAAAATTAAAGAATAAAATAAGAAATCTCGGGGGTTTCGTGTCTTTATTCCAAATTAAATAAAAAAGAGAAAACTCAAGAAAAATTTCAGGAACATAGTCAAATTTTTAAAAATCTGAATCAGATTGCCAACAAAATTCCAGGAAATCAGTCAAATTTTCAAAAAGGTGAAAAAGGAAGATTTTTTTAAATTGCAACTAAGTGTATATTTACTATTCTTTTAATTTTAAAAATTAATAGTCTTTCTTTACCTTAAAATTATTACCTTATATATATATATATATATTTATACTATTAATAATCAGGGCCGCACCGACGGTCTTGGGGGCCCTTGTTGAAAGTGGACTTTTAAAAATTGTTCGAATTCACTGTTGGGTAAATAATCAACATAATATATTTTATTAAAAACGAATTATGAGTGCGCTATGTGAGTGAGCGAGATAGAAAGTTTGATTTGAACGTACCTTAAGAAGACTGAACTAATGCAATTGGTTAGATTGAAACCATAAATCGAGATATATAATCGATCTGGAAACGCGTGAAATATTAAATTTCAAATTAAGAAATTTTGAAAATAGATTATAAAATCTTTTGTAAAATAGAAATATGTAAATATTACGTATAAATTTTGTAAAATATAAAATCTTTTATTTATTTAATGATTTCCAATTGATGTGCCTCAATAGCTCACAAAGCATATATCTGACTATGAGGATTTTAAAGATGGAAGCCATTGTTTTAATTCGATATTCTAATATCTTTATTTGTAGGAAAATTGATCATTATTTTTTTCGTCGTAGGACTTCGGGGCCCCTCGCACCCGGGGGCCCTGGTACACCGCACCGGCTTGCACCAATGTCGATACGGCCCTGTTAATAATTTATATTTTTAATATAAATAAAACTGATATATACTTAATTTCTAAAATTAATGCACTATTTTGCTATAATAATTTTATTAAACATAAATTAAATAAATTAATTAATTATTAATATTTATTATAATAGTTTCTTTAAGTATTAATTATCAACAAAATATAAGATTCAAAAAAGCTGGGAAATTAGTTTTTCACTATTAAAATGACGATTTAAATGGGAAAAATTTACCCTAATGAAGTTGTTTGTTTTTATGAAAAATGAGAATAAAGTTTTTGCTTTGAAAGAGAATAGTATAGTTTCAAATTAACAATGTTAATAAGTACATTGTTAATTATAATTTCAAAGTTAACAATGATTATAATCAAGAATAATAAAAAAATAATAACAGAATAATATTGATATTGTTTAAAGTATAGTAATTTTACTACTTTGAATGTTAATAATAGTTTCTGACACAAGTATAGTAAATTCCTTTACATTTTTATAGCAAAATTATAGTAAAATTGCAAACATTTTTAACAATGTAGAAAATGAGACTATTTTATGATTTTTATTTTAAATAAAGAAATAATTTAAAAATGCGATTAACCCTTAAATGACACACGTCCAAATAATAACATACGTACACTTTGGGGTCCAATAGACCCCAAATCATTTTAACTATTATGAAAAGTTTAATAATGGCAAATTTTTTTATTACAACTTATTAAGACATATGAAAAAAATGAAATTGACAAAAATAATGAAAATTCCTCACTTTTCTATAAAAAAAATTCATAACTTTGTTAATTTTTAATATTTCTAGCTAAGAATTCAAGAGTGAATGTACGAAATAGTACTCTTTATGAGAGTGTAAAGTATTTTAGAATTTTTTTTAAAAAAGTTGTTTAAAAACCAAAAAAATTGCCTTGGGGTCCAATGGACCCCGGGGGCCATTTAAGGGTTAAGAAGAAAATATCCTTTCACAGAAATGTGTAAGTAAATTTTTTAAATTTGTTCATGGGAAAAAATTCTGAATTGATGACATTTGACCCCTTTTGTCATGCCATCCTTCAAATAGTCTAAATCGACTTAATTTCACCTAAACAGGGATTTTTAGAAATCCTAATTTAAATTTTTTCTTTAAATAAGTTCATGTTCAAGTTAAATAATTGAAATTTATACACAAATTTTTTTTAGTGAATATAAAAAACATCAAGTACCCTTGAAAACTGTCAAAATGTGGGATGGGCTTAACATTTAATTGTTCTTTGACCTGGAAGGAGCATGTAAGTGACATTTCCCGTAAAACCTAGATAATCCTACATCAATTATATAGGAACAGGAATTCACTGCCCTCTTCTACTCGTCTTCTTTTAATTAGGAGTCTTATACTTCCTCTATTTGATTATGGGTGTATTGTTTATGATGAAATAACTGAAGAGCTCCATGATAGGTTGGAGAGGGCACTGAATTCCTGTATCTGTTTTGTCTACAATTTACCTAGAGATATACACATTACTCCTTACAGAGTAGGGTCAGCCGGGGTAAATCCGAACGCTTTTAGTAAGTTTCAACAATAACATAAGTTTTTTCTTTTAAAAGACAATACTTCCGGTATTCTGGTGCA
>WNHD01008083.1:0-12657 GCA_011057455.1 Ganaspis sp. Gsp50
AAAAACCCTTCGTCGTTCTCCTGGTAGATAACCCGCAGGAAGAAGGAAGGTTAAACAATGAATTGCAATAAATTATCACTGCACACTTTATTAACACTTGCAACAAGATCGTGATTAATGTAAAACGGAAGATATTCTTCTATACTACTGTGCCGGTCGCGTTATAATCATTTTCTGACGATTTCAAATCGCCGTTTTCCCTTAAAGGTTTGGTACCCGCGCGCACCCCTACGAATAACCCCCCTTCGTCACAACCAAATCACGTTCCGTAACCACTCGTAATTATTCGGGGATCCACTCGGAATCCTGCGCTTAAATACAAAATACACCGGCCAGGAGGGCGCGAAATCAAAATATAAAATCAAAATCAAAATTCAGAATAATAACTGACGACACTTTGTCACAATTGTTAATTCTATAAGTCCAAATTTTTAAAAAAACACCTCACGTAACTAATGGACGTCGCTTTTTCCTAAAAAAATCTTAATTCCCAAAAGTAAGATCAGAACTCTAAATCCACGAAAATAGAGGTTGAATACAACTTTACGCCACGCATCGTACCCAAAGCGTTGGCCATGCGACGCGCTGCGTCGATTCCAGGCGTAGGGTCGTATTCAACCTCTATTTTCGTGGATTTAGAATTATGATCCCACTTTTTGGTATTAAGAATTTTTTTAGAAAAAAGTCTGGGCTTTCGAATAAGATTAAAAAAAAGAAAAAAAATCTGGTCGGTATTTAAGAAGAACTCAAGTTTATTTTTTATTATTAGTTTTCAAGGTCAAACAATTTTTTAAACAAAAATGCATTTGACCAATCGAAAGAGCAGCAAAACATCTATTGAAACTGATAAAGTAAGGATTTTTTTTATTAATATTAGAACAGTAAAAAATCATGAAAGTCAACGGTGTCATAAAAATAGTCAAAAATTTAAACACCTCTCCCCCCTTAAATATTCACCCTACATTAAAAATGTTTGCCAAGTAAACTGCCATCAAGTAGGACAACAATTTGTCAAAGTTTCAGTCGGATTGAAGAACCTCGCTTTTTAAACCTGCGACACTTGAGAAAAAATCACCCGTGCCTCAAAACTATTGAAAATTAAGTTTGAAATCACATAAGAAAAAAACACATTTTCGTCAATTTGGAATAAAATTTATTAATATTATTTTGTGCTTCCTTATAGAGAAAGCATTGTAATCATGACAATTTTCGATTTTCTAAAAATAGTCAAAATCAACTCAGTTTCATCCAAAAAGCATAAATACGAAGTTTTAGGTCAATGTCCAGATGTATGTGTGTGTGTATGTATGTATGTATGTATGTGTGTGTGGTCGTTTGTTTGTGGACTCTCTATCTTGAGAATGCTTTGACCGATCTTAATGAAATTTGGTGGAGATATTACACTTATAAAAATCAAGAAACAGACACAGGGATTTTTAGAAATACTTAAACAAAAATTTTTGAGATCGTTTTTTCTTAAAAAAATACGGTTTATTAGGTAACATTTTTCCCTTATAAAAAATTAAATTCATCAATGAAGGAATCTTATTCTTTGTGTCGAGACGAATCGATTGACCTATATAAAGTCTGTATTTCACCAAGAATTTATAGAGTAAATGACAATTTTCAATGATTTTTGGCGTTTAAAATTCCATTTTTTGATTACAACTTTTAAAATTTTGATTTTTTCATAACAGTTCCTTTTGCAAAAATTTGTTGTATTAAAAAACTAATCGATTGACCTATATAAAGTCTATACTTTACCAAAAAGTGAAGGAGTAAACAGTTTTTCATCATTTCTGACATTTAAAATTCTATTTATTATATAACTTTTAATATTATTATTTTTTAATGACATTTCCTTTTGAAAAAATTTTCTTCATTAAAAAACGAATCCATTAATCTGTAAAAAGTCTATATTTTACCAAAATAGAGTAGATTAATAGTAGAAAAGGAATCGACTGACAAAGTGTTCCTTTCAACTGAAATCTATAGATAAATTGTAATTTTTCAATCGTTTATGGAATTTAATTTTAAATTATTTTTATAATTATATTTATATAAATTATACTTTTTGAATTATTAAAAAATGTTAAAGGTTGATTTTTGTAAAAGATCCATCTTCAAGGAAGCAAAATTTTCATGAAATGAATGTAATTTTCTACTTGTTTTCAAATGTTTAAACAATTTACTGTTGTTAATTAACAATTTCTTAGATATTACCTACAGGTTTCTAGTTTTTTTTACATTTTGCGACTTTATATATATATTGGTTCGAAATAAAAAATAAAACTTCCTGTTAAATTAATAAATTCGTAAACAAAGTAATCGTTATTATTTGTTAATTCTTACAAAAATGTATCAAAACGTGTAGCTTTCTCTGACTTTTGCAAATATCGATTTTTGAAATAGTTTAATATTCAGGTACAAAAAAAAACTTAATACTAATTAATTCCACTAGAAGTACAAAAGCGCGCTTCTCGCGCCATCTAATGTTATGAGATATAAATATATAATTATATTTTATAAATCATAGTATGTTCTCCCTTTAAGTCACGCGTAAGCGTCCTGATACTCGTGGACGGTAGCGTACATTTTTTAACATTTTTATCACTTTTGATAAAGTTACTCATTGTTCTTTGACTTTGCGAATAATTTTTAACATGTTTTATAACTTCCCATTATTTTAATTTTTTTTAGTATGATTCTGGCTTTCCCTTCATAACTCCATATCACTTCTGATCTTTTTTCTTATAGTTATTCTGAACTACGTAAAATATTTAACATTCTTTGTAATTGGTGGCTGTCTCTCTATAGATATTTCAAATTACTTATGTTTTGTAACATCATTATTCACTTTGGATAGTTATTCTTATTATAACTGAAATATATTGATTTCTTGGAGCATGACATGGCGCGTTTCTTGTGGTTCTAACATGAAAATTACTTCTGCTATTTCACTTATCCAACCTTGAAACTCACCGATCAATATGTAAAATTGACTCGAGCTGAGTATTTCAAAATGAAAATATTTTTTTCTTTACACATGAATGCAAAATCCGCCTTTGGCTACCGTCGGTAACTATGCAAAACAGCTGATTCCCTCATACTGTGAGCAAAAGTCGACAGCAGTACGCAAAATGCTGACAGCAGTACGCAAATTGGTTTGCTCATCGAAAGTGCCCTCTAGCGGCAGTTCGCAAAGTAGTTTGCATTCATTTGTAAAGAAAAGTATGGTTCGATACATGGTGCCTCATTCAGGCTTTGCTCACAGCGAAGAAAACGGCAAGGAAGAAGCGAGGGAAGAAACCAAGGTATGAAGCCGAGCCGAAGGCGAGGCGGTATAGTATACCCCGAGTATATTAAAATTATGATACTATATATGTAATGTGACACAATTATCATATGTATCGTATGTACTGTATCAAATCTTGAACCTAACACATGCATATCAAAAGTTGACTTAACCCTGTGCGTCTTAAGAGACGTTTCATGACGTCACTGTCGCATGATAAAATATTAAATAGTCAAAATTGACCCAACCCTGAAGCATTTAAGAATAATGACGTTTATAGTGACGTCAGTGGAATGAATTGCTACAAGATTTTATATATTTCACTTGCCCAATCCTGAAACTAACCCATCAATATATATAATTCTCTTCAACGTGAGTGTCTTAAAATTAAGATGTTTTATGGTATCACAGAAAAATGGTAACATATCGTCGGAGCTACTGCAATACCGCGAATCTACACTTTGTTAACACCGCGTATCTACATTCTAAAGATTTTACTCGAGAAAGAAAAAACTAAATAATTTTGCTTTTTTAAAAGATTTTTCTGTCTAAACTTATTTTATAGCATCTTTATAATTCCTTTTATAACTATGTAAAGAAAATTTTACAAAAACATATGTGGGGCATTATTCCTGAACTGCCCCAGGTAAAAAATTAGAATGTCTGGTAACTTTGGTAAAGTGTTGCCCTATATGACAGTATCAAATCTCTGCAATATTAACTCTTTAAAAAAAATTTGTATAAAGTAGAGGGGGTTGAATTTTGACTTCTTGAGTGATACCGTCATTTTTGAATCCTTATAATTATGGCACAACTTAATAATTTTTAATTTATGTATAGGGAATTTTGAAGCATTTTTCATGCCCTTTTTAAATAAAGAGGAGTATTTTCCCAAAAAAATTTTAAGCTCCCTTTTTTCAAAATGAAGTCTTATTTTTCACTTTTGAGGCCTTCTTGCATTTTTTTATTTTTGATTTTATTTCTAATTGAAAGCTGAGATTTTTTCCAATGAAATATGTAAAACTGGGAATGGACCAATAATGAGTTTTCGAGAACATGTAAAAAAACTATTTTTTTGCTTATTTTTTACATTTTTTCAAAAATCCATTATTGACCCATTTTCAGTTTTACATATTTCGTTGAAAAAAATCTCAGCTTTGGATTAAAAATAAAATAAAAAATAAAAAAATGCCCGTAGACCTCAAAAGTGAAAAATAAGATTTAATTTTGAAAAAAGAGGGGTTAAAAATTTGTTTGAAAAAGAAAACTTCTTTTTATTTAAAAATTGCATGAAAAATTATTTAAAATTCGCTATGCATAAATTAAAAACTAGTAAGTTGTGCCATAATTATAAAGACTCAAAAATGACGGTGTCACTCAAAATGTAAAAATACAACCCCCTCTACTTTATACAATTTTTTTCAAAAGAGCTAATATTGCAGGGATTTGATACTGCCATATAGGGCAATAATTTACCAAAGTTACATTCTAATTTTTGACTGGGGCAGTTCAGGAATAATGCCCCATGTATGTTCTGTGTAATGTTAGTTACGCGGTTTGTATCAATACTAAATATAGAGAAAGTATTAGTTTTACGAGATACGCGGAGTTTAAATGAAACGGCGCATAGTTCTGTTAAATTTGCATTTATTACGAGGGTCATTTGAAAAGTTTCCAGCCTTTTTAAGAAAAACACATAATTGAAGCCAACCAGAAATTTATTTCTCGCAAGTCTCCACACAATTCGATACATTTAGTCAAACGGTTTTCCCAACTCTTCAAACTGTCAAAAAAAATTTAGAGGTAAATTTGAGAAATATTGGTTTACTACGTTTTCAACCGTTCTCCCACCGCAATCCACTCCATCGATTGTTGTTTGGTCTCCGGAGTATGGTGATGTATCCGAGTTTCGTCAACGGTAATTAATCGTCGCAAAAACTCGGCCGGATTCTTTTGGTACTGCTGGGGTACTATTCTCGTATTGAGTTCCGTGCACGAATGGAGCACTTTCGATCATCTTTTTCGAAAAGCGTATTCTCGAACTACTCACTATGCGTTCGTAGACGAAACGATTCGATGGAAATACTTCGATTGGTCAAGACCACTCGTAACATTCAATTCGTCCATGAATTTGTAATATACTCATGTGCAGTAGTGGTTGTATACCTATATATTTGGTTATTATATATATTGACAGTTGGTGGAAATTTAAATAGTATAAATTGTAAGTGCTTTTAATTTGTACTTTGTGCTTTTTGTACATTTAATAATAAAAATATATCTTATTATATTATTCTGGGATGTGAGTTTTTAACACTTATTTTTTTCTCTTTTCCAATAAGAGAACTACTTTTGGTGTGTATTTATTAATAGTTTGAATATTCAAAAATTTTGAGTTTTTTCATTTTTTCCCGAAGTAGTTATTAACACTTACATATTATCATATATCCACAAAGTTACAACTTTTAATTTAAAAATTTTCATATTTGAAAAGTGAAAATAAAAATGATAATAAAAATAAAAAGTTCATTGTATACTAAATATTTATGATTTACTTCAGTGCAAAATGTTTATAATAAAACCGATCAAGAAGTAAATATTTGATTTTTATTGTTTGTTCTCAATTTATCTAATGCTTCGGTCGCTTACATAACTATTTTCTTGAACATATATAATTGCAATAACGCATTCGATACAACAGTGTTTCTGTTTTGTGCTGTGCACCCATCAATAAAGATGACTACATCTTTTGGGTCTTCATCCAATAACTTGGTTAAATAATCTACGAAGAACGATGCATAAGTTGTGAATTTTAAGTCGCATACTGTCTCATCGAACTAATAGCAAGTTACCTTATTATTTCCAATATTATACACCGTAAAATTATGAACAGCATGAAGTATCTCTTATTGTTACAAATAAATTCAACAATTATTTTTTGTATTCGGGTACTTTAATCGGTACAAACACATATACAGTGAAGCTCATCACTTTCGTGTATATTTATTTTAATAATTTCTATTTTGGTACATAAAAGGTTACAGAAAATATATTATTAATAAGCACAAATAAATGGAGTGAATCTAAGATTAACTTTCGTGCTTTAGAGTCTCGGAACTAATAGTATTTTATTTAACTTTATTTCTGGCTATTAAGTTTTATCGCCTTTATCACGATGTTGCCTCGTGGATTGTGATCCGCTGATTCAAATTATTCGATTTCGTCAATTTATCTTTTTGAGCCGAATCCCTTTGGTAATACATCGTAAGTATAAATTTAAACAGGCATAGGCACAAAAACCCAATTTGGGTTTGCGCCTAGTTCTTCCGACGACTCTCACGGAAGTGTCATATTTTCCGAGCTAATGCAATTTATTCGGTTATGCCGAATTTCGCCGATGAGTCTCTACTCTTATTATGCACATACATTCAAACGATCACCGTTTCTACTCAAATTCGTTACAAGCAAGTTTAGTTTTAAAATAAAGAGCGCTGGCATTTAGAACGGGACACAGCTTTACTGCTGAAGGTCTATAGTTAATGCATGTATACGACCATTTTGTGGATCTACTTTATTTTGATCTTTTTCATCTCTAGTCGTGTTTTTCAAATCAATATGCTTTGGATAAGCGTCTTCTGATAAATTTCCGGCTTTATAAGAGCAACGCCGATCCCAAGCATCTCCCTTTGATTCAAAAAGTCCAACATTCTCATCTGTTAAGACATCTTCAAACAGCTTCCTCGAAACCACAGGTTCATTTTGTGAATTTGAATGGTCTACATGGAGTCTTTAAACAAACTTTTTCTTTTTTGTCATTAACCTGCAAATAATATACATTGGTATCACTTCGCCTCGAATCTTTTTCGGTTGTTTTTCTTTCAGTAGGTTATTGGTCAACCATGGAAGTGACATACATTTTCTTTTCCTCCCAATTCAATTTCCAAAACGTTTCAAAAATTCTTAATCGATCTTCTTCTGTTAAATGTGGACAATACATAATTTTGCCAGTGAAACAACGTTCTGGTAAACATACAGGGCCTAATGCTCTTGCAGGTTTCAGTTCATTTTGAGTATATTTTGTATCTTCTTTCTTGTATCACGTATATTATTTACCCAACATTCTCTGACGCTTATTCTTCACCCTCTTTGAGTTTGAATCATCTTTTCTTTCCCTTTCATTAGATTTTCTTGATTCTTCAGATAAATCTCTTTCTGGGAATCACTCGATGTTTTCTGGAGACATAAGACTTAAATTTGTAATTTCTGAGACGCCGGAAGTAGAATTTGTGTTCATGTCTAATAAAAAACCAATATCGTTGTTGCTTTGGATTTTTAATTGTTGATCTGTAGAATTAAAATCAACTGTGATAAGTGAAATGTCTTCTTTACTATCAGCGATCATTGCTTCGGGAACTGTTTTATGGGTATTAAACTCATCGGATGTTATTCCTCGTTCTTCAATATTTGATGTAGGCGTACTCGCTCTTAAAAATGAAAGAAAATTGCTAATATCTTCCTCCTTCAAATCATTCATATTCTCATCTTTGTCTTCCATTGTATTACACAGGTTCACAAAGTGTCTTCATCTAAAAATGTATTAAACAAATCTTAAAACCGAATAAAATTACAATAAGAAATAAAATTAATCTGTAAATTAATTAAAATCTAGCAAAAATACTATTGCATTAACATATTTATAACAGTTATAAATTCCTTATTTTAGTTTTTGAAAATATAATATTAGACATTTCCTACATTTTTAATGAAACTTATTAATTCCCCTGCAAAAATAATATTCTTGATTCAATAATAGGGTTGCTAAGGGGAATTTTTACGATACCAACGGTTGGTAAGAGGAATATTACCATAGCAACGGTTGCTATCGGGAATTTTTACCATAACAACAGTTGCTAATGGAATTGTTATCTGAATTATATAATTTGTCAAAGTAGTTATTAAATGGTGAATGTAGAAAATTTTAGTCAGACAGACGGACAGAAAGATTTTTTTTTATTTTTAGAATCACATTTATTCTTACCCATGGTAAGGGTTAAAAAAAAGGCGGGCTCGACAGCTAGTTATTAATTAGAATCATTATTTTTATTAAGAATATTAGTTGTCTAGAATATTAAACAGGTTGGAAATTATATTTATTTCATGAACATTTTGCTTCCTCATAAAAAAACATTAAAGTTTTTTTAAAAAGAGTTATAAACTAGTGGAAAATTGTCTTCATTTCATAAACATTTTGCTACCTCGTAGAGAAAAAATTTAAAATTTAAAAGAAGTAACATTGACATCTTTTTCATAAATTTTTGGTAATTAAGATTAATTAAAAATTTAACATTATACAAATCAATTCTTTTTTTAATATTAAAAAATATTCCACAAGGAACAGTCATTAAAAAATGACCATTTTAAAAGTTATATTAAAAAATAGAATTTTAATTTTCAATAATAGTGGAAAATTGTCATTTACTCCTTCAATTCTTGGTAAAATATATATTTTATATAGGTCAATCGATTTATTCTTTAATGTAGAAATTGTTTCCCAAAGGAACTGTCATTAAAAAATGACTGTTTTAAAAGTTATATTAAAAAAATGGAATTTTAAACGTCAAAAATCATTGAAAATTGTCATTTTCACTATCAATTCTTGGTCAAATGTAGATTTTATGTAGGTCAATCGATTCGTCTCGACACAAAGAATATGAATCTTTCATTGATGAATTAAATTTTTAAAGAGGGAAAAAATTTTATGTAAAAACCTGTATTTTTTAAAGAAAAAACGATTTCAAAAATTTTTGTTTGAGTATTTCTAAAAATCCCTGTGTCCATTTCTAGATTTTTATGAGTATAATAACTCTACCAAATTTAATTAAGATCGGTCAAAGCATTCTCAAGATAGAGAGTCCACAAAGAACGACCGCACACACATACATACACATGTACACACATACTCACATCTGGACATTGGCCTAAAACTTCGTATTTATGCTTTTTGGATGAAATTGAGTTGATTTAGACTAATTCTAGAAAATCGAAAATTGTCACGATTACAATGCATCCTTTATAAGGAAGCAAAAAAAATAAAAAATTGGCATTTCTTTATCAATTCTGGGTAAAATATAGATTTTATATTCAATTGTCAATTGATCCATCTGGATGCAAGGAATCCAAATTTTTCATTACTCACTTTAAATTTTAATTAAAAAAAAGTTTATGCAAAAAACCGGATATTCTAACGAAAAAATGGAGTAAACAAATTCGAGTGAGAATTTTTGAAAATTCCTGCAAGAAAATTTTGATATTCACGAGTATAAGAACTCCAAATTTTATTAAAATCGGTCAAAACGTTCTAGAGGTATCCTGGCGACTGAAATACCGTAAAATGGGATTTTAAATGTCAAAAATGATAGAAAATTGTCATTTACTTAACCAATTCTTGGTAAAATATAGACTTTTTATAGGTCAATCGATTCATCTCGATGCAAGAAATACAATTTTATCAGTACTTACTTCAAATTTCAAATAGGAAAAAAATTTATGCAAAAAACCGTATTTTTTAACGAAAAAATGGTGTAAAAGAATTTGAATGAGAATTTTTGAAAATCCCTCCATACAAATCTTGACATTCACGAGTATAAAAACTCCACCAAATTTTATTAAAATCGGGCAAAGCGTTCTTGAGATATTCTGGCAACAAAAAAGCGTGACATACATACACACAAACACAGATACATCCTGACATTTGCTTCAAACTTTGTATTTAAGCTTTTTGGATGAAAGTAAGTCGATTTAGACAATTTTTGGAAAGTCGAAAATCTTCACATTACAAGGCTTCCTGTGAGGAAGGAGAAATTAAACGTACTTACACGAATTATTTTGCTGTTTATAATATCACCCACTCCGTTCAGTCTTTTGTTCAGAAAGTTACTGGATTTAGAATTTTCAAATTACGATTCCGTTTTCACTAAAATAAGCAATTACTCCCATGCATCTACAGGTGCGAAATCTCAAATTGGCTAATTTTGCAGATACGCGGTATTTACAAAGCGTAGATTCGCGATACTGCAGTAGCTCCGACGATATGAATCTGTACAATTAACTCAACCCCGTGCGTCTTAAAAGACGTTTCATGATATTACTGTCACATGATAAAATATTGAATAGTCAAAATTGACCTAACCCTGAAGCGTCTAAAAATAGAGACGATTAGTGACGTCAGTGGAATGAATCGCTACGAGTTATAGATTTTATATATTTCACTTTCCCAACCCTGAAACTAACCCATCAATCCTCCTACATATAAAATCTCGTAGCGATTCGTTCCACTGACGTCACTAAACGTCTTAGTTTTAAGACGCTTCAGGGTTGGGTTAATTTTGACTATTCAATATGTTATCATGTGACAGTGACGTCATGAAACGTCTTAATTTTAAAACGTACAGGGTTGAGTCAATTGTGCAGATTGATATATTACCATGTTTCTGTAACAAACATCATATAACGTCTTAATTTTCAGACTATCAGATTGAAGAGAATTATGTATACATATTGATGGGTTAGTTCCAGGATTGGAAAAGTTAAATATAAAAAATCTCGTAGCGATTCATGCCACTGACGTCACTAAACGTTTTAATTATAAGATGCTTCAGAGTTGGGTCAATTTGAACTATTCAATATGTTATCATGTTAGAGTGTCGTCATGAAACGTCTTAATTTTAAGACGCACAGGGTTAAGTCAACTTTTGATATGCATGTGTTAGGTTCAAGATTTGATAAGGTAAAGACGATACATATGATAATTGTGTCACATTACATATAAATCATCTTAATTTTAATATATTCGGGGTGGAAAAAAAGATTTTAATTTTAAAATGCTCAGCTCGAGTCAATTTTAGATATTGATCGGTGAGGTTCAAGGTTGGGTAAGTGAAATAGCAAAAGTAATTTTCATGCAAGAACCACAAGAAACGCGCCATGTCATGCTCTAAGAAATAAATATATCTTGGTTGTAATAAGTATAAATATCCAAAGTGAATAATGGTGTTACAAAACATAAGTAAATTGAAATATCTATAGAGAGACAGCCATCAATTATAAAGAATGTTAAATATTTTACGTAGATTAAAATAACTGTAAGACAAAACAATTGAAGTGATGTGGTGCTTTAAAGAGAAAGCCAGGATCAAATTAAAATGATAAAAATGTTGGGAAGTGATGAAAGATGTTAAATTATTCACAAAAAGTGAAATCACAATTAGTAAAAATATCAAAAGTGATGAAAATGTTAAAACTTGTACACTACTGCCTCGAGTATCAGGTCACTTACGCGTGACTTGACAAGAGAACATATCATTACTCAACAAATGATTTATCTGAAACTGAAATAACTACCAAAATGATCCAAAAATGGTTTAAAAGATTATTCAATTTAAATATATATTTATATCTCGCTTCAGGGTTGGGTCAATTTTGCCTATTCATATATTATCATGTTACAGTGACTTCATGAACCGTCTCAATTTTCAGACGCACTGGGTTTAGTCAATCCTGTACATTTATAATTTAACATGTTTCTGTGACGTCATAAAACGTCTTATTTAAGACTCTTAGGTTGAAGAGAATTATACATATTGATGTATGTAAAAGCCTGACATATATACATATACACAAACACATACATCTGGACATATGTTTGGAACTTTGCATACATACTTTGTAGATTAAAAGGAGACTATTTTTGAAAAATCGAAAATAAGCACGATTACAAGGTTTTCCCTAGGGGACGTCCATTAATTACGTGAGGTGTTTTTTTAAAAATTTGGACCCCCCCTCCCCTTTCGTGAGTTTTGTTGAGATTTTATCTTACCCCCCCCTTACGTGTTAATAATGATTACATTACATTTTATTTTAAAATTTAAAAAATTTTTAAATTCTATATATTATTATGAAAATCGATTTCCATTCTTTAAATTATTGTTTTTAAATATACATAACATTTTTTAAGTTGTTAATTTTAAACAGTTTAAGTTTTAATAAATATTAAAACGATAGGTTTAAGAAAAAATAAAAATTTGTTCTCAAGCACATTTATACTTTAATTAAAATTTATATGAGGGGCATTATTCCTGAACTGCCCCCGTCAAAAATTAGTATCTCTAGTAACTTTGGTAAATTGTTGCCCTATATGACAGTATCAAATCCCTGCAATATTAGCTCTTTTGAAAAAAATTTGTATTAAGTAGGGGGGGGGGTGAAGTTTTGACGTTTTGAGTCACACCGTCATTTTCGATTCCGTATAATTATTGCACAACTTAATAGATTTTAATTTTTTAAAAGCGAATTTTAAAGCTCTT
>WNHD01008085.1:0-17402 GCA_011057455.1 Ganaspis sp. Gsp50
TCAAATTAAGATAATTTTCCCGTCATCTGATCTCGAGAAAAAAGAGACAGAAGATGCTTCCGAGCGTGGAGGTAGTTATTCGACGCACGGGCTCAATTACATACAATTGGTTTTTCAGAATTTTATTAAATAACTTTTGGACAAAATTATTAATAAATCCAAACTGCAGACCGACCGGACCGTTCTGATGACATTTTATGAATGTATACCAATTTTCATAACAATATGTTTATTATTTTAAGAGTAAAAGACTAAAAATTTTTCCTTACGGGTCACGTGATCACCTACGTCATTTTCCACCACATGCCCTTAATATTAATTTTAAGTTCTTTCCCGAAGCATAAAAAAATTATTTCATAATTTTTTTAACTTTCTGTAACTCAGCCGCATTTTATGCTATTACATTGGTCTTAATATCGATTTACTTAGAATAAAACCTTCTATAAAAGTATCTATTAGGGCAAAGAGTAACTCGTAGTGGTGAGTTGGTACAGGTCGCTAAAGATGATTTTTACCAAAAATTTTCGTTTTTTTGATGCTATTTCCAAAACAATTAATTTTATCCAGAAAATGTAAATTACAAATTTGTTGCAAATTTAATTCCCTACAAAAAAGATTCTACAATACATTTCGCTTGGATTAATATTTCTTGAGATATTAGAATTTAACTTATGAGTAGTATAACATTTTTGCGGCTCATCGAGAATCAAACGTTTGTAATTATTGATATTGCATATTAAATCACTTTACGTTGAAGTAAATATCACTTTTCCAAAATTAGGATACTCGGAAAAGGTAAAAAATAGACAGTTTTGTTACTTAAATTCGAAATTTATATTATAGTAATTTCTTTAGCTTGTAAAATCTTAGATAAAATAATAATGTACACTAGAACACCGATTATACAAATTACTGTAGAAGCCGACATGTAAAATCTCAATATTCTTTTATGAAACAAATTTAATAATTGTCAAAGTTGCTATTTTCATCAATAATCTATAGTTGTTATTACAATTTATACATTTGTTGAAGTTTCTATTTAATCAATTGTCAATTAAAAATTATTTACACCAGAACGCCGATTCTGTACAGACTGATTTAGTACAGACGAGGGTGTGGACGACGAGGGTGTGGACGGAGAGAAGGGGGTAAGCAGGGAGTGTGTAGGGAGGGAGTACTAGCAACGACGTTCTTATTTCTGACGTACGATGCCCCACTGGAAAACACCTATAAGTATACCCAGTAGGCACACTTGTTTAAAAAACGTCCCAAAAAAGTATTTTTTAGAACGTTTATGGAACATTGGACAAAAACACACTTAGAACGTTTTAAAGACGTCCACGGATCATGTTTTAAGGACGTTAATAAAACATTTTTAAAACGTTTTATGTCTGGACGGTTAACGTTCTTTGTACATCAAAAAATAGTTCAGAAATTAAAATTATTATAAATACTATATGGAAAAAGTATTTTATCTTCAAAATATCAAATAAAAATTGAAATTTTTTAGTTTTGTGAAAAGTTTTTCAAATTAAGTGAAAAAAAATTCTAAGTCCAAACTTCGAAGGCAATTTTCAATTTTCGTATTTAAAGATCCTCTTATTCCCAGAATTCAAATATTTTTAAAATAGAAATTAATCTTTTTAATTATTTTACCAAGAAATTTTATAATTTTTTCTATTTTTAAAACAATATATTAATCATAAAATTCGCGTAACTTAAAACGGACATCTATTACTTTCTTTTCAAGAAACATTGCATAGTGCAGTGGTTAGAGTGTCCGACTGTAAAGTTAAGGGTCGCGAGATCGAGTCCTACCAGAGGTACAATTTTTAATTTATAAATTTTGTGATATTTTCAAACAACTCGAAAAATTAAAATTACACTCCGGTCCCGGTTTATGCGACTCCGGTTTATGAGATTCTCAGAATTGAAAGCTATTGTGTAGTGATCAAGAGGCAGGAGAGTATCAAATTAAAGATTTCCAAATAAAATAACTATATCATATGATATATGGGAAACTTCAAAGGAAGTTTCGGAACGTTTTTTTGGAACGTTTTTAAAACGTTCTGGAACGTCCTTAAAACATTTTTAGAACGTTCGATTGCCCACTGGGTATATGCAATATGCATAAATACACGTTATTCAATATAATAAAAATATTATTATAAGACTTACAGTTAAATATTATAAATAATTTTCGCTTCAACATTCTCATTTAAATTAAATTTAGACTCAAAATTTTTAATAAATATAGAAATTATAAAATTTTTATTTAAATCGGGTATTCCATACCAACTCAACATATAATTGTAATTCACATTTCTGATTTGGCTCAAATTTTTTTTACACAAAATGATTAGGTACATTCCATGATTTTTTAAAAAAAACATTTCATAAAATTGTAGAACACATTTTCGGATGACATATTGGATCCGCCATTTTGAATTTAAAAATCTTTAATTAGTGACCTCCAGAACCCCCGAGTAACTTTGAAATAATAATCATACAAAAAATCAAAACTAGCCACCATTTTGAATGTTAAAAATGTGACGCGCTCTGAAGAAAGGTACATTATTTGGAATCAATTGTAGGTTATGTTTGATGATAGTTTCAAATTGATTAATTCTTCATTTTTGATTTTCTGCAACCAAAAACAATTTTTCTTAAATTGTTTGTTGACAGTCAAGGACGACTGTTTTAATTGCAGATGAATAAAAATAAAGATTTAATTGCTTTAAAACTATCTTCAAACATAACCTACAATTTTTCCCTTCTAAGATCCCTTCGGGTGCACGTCATAAAGTTTGAACTTTTGCATGACAAATTAGACATTACCTTTAAAATATATTGACATATAGTATTTTTTGTGTATAATTATTATAGATTAAATGTTCTGAATACATATACTTATTATTAAAACTGTTAATTCTATGATTCACAAGAGTTTACAGACAGCAGCATTTTATTACAAATAATGTCATTTTAAAATATTCAAACGAAATTGACCACTTACAGTGGCGGATCTACGTGGGGACCAGTCGGACCAGTCGCTCCCCCGAGAATCTTGAATTTGTGTGAGAGTGAGAGAGATAACAATATATTGCTATCTCTCTCACTCTCATATATCGTCTCCCCCGAAAACTTTGTCTGGATCCGCCCCTGACAAAATATGTGTACAGTCGGGGAGAATAATGCCTTCCAAAAAGTTACTGAAGAAATTCCCACTGTGCGTATCACTTTCTATGTTGTTCATAAGCATAGAATGATATAATATAGAAAATGATACGCAAAGTGGAGATTTCTTTAGTAACTTTTTGAAAGGCATTATTGTCTCCGACTGTACATACATACATACATAAACCAGGGTATAAACGGACACTTTTTCCAGTACTTCATCTAAACACCGACAGGTATCGCATTTTTGCGCTCATCATGAATTTCCGCACATGCGCAAATCCGAATTTTCAGGTTATGTTTCACTGATGAAACATCAATGTTTTTTTAGTGTCCTGTCGCTGAGAATCAGCAAGATTCCTCTGATACTGGTTCAGATTTTTAGAGGTTAAATAAAAGAAGCAAAATAGTGAACGGAACATGACGCAAGTGTTGTGACAGGTTCTTTTTTAAACGTACCCTAATGCATAATTTTAGCAGCCTCTCTGCTCTCCTCGATGTTTCTCTTGCTCTTTTTTTCTGGCTGAAATTGAAAGCCACCAGATTAGTTTTCAAAACGTCAACTCAATTTGTGAATTTCGAGTCTCGAAAGATTTTGTACTTCTCGTAGAAAGAGCAGAAATCTCAGAGCTTCATTGAGACACCTATATCAGTTGTTTCACGACCGTCTTACCGGACAGACGGTTGTGTTATAATACAGGCAAGTGTCACTCGCGCCGGTTCTTTCGTCAAAATTCAAGAAAGTCGTCTTCCTTGAATGAAAAGTGTTAGCTGATATTATTTAATCGCGTGACAGTTGAACTCTATTAAAATATGTTCCAAGCCCAAAGACCAAGGTTGTGTCATTTTCAAG
The DNA here is from genome assembly GCA_011057455.1 of Ganaspis sp. Gsp50. Classification (NCBI taxonomy): domain Eukaryota; kingdom Metazoa; phylum Arthropoda; class Insecta; order Hymenoptera; family Figitidae; genus Ganaspis; species Ganaspis sp. Gsp50. The sequence goes on from WNHD01008085.1 coordinate 4,031, forward strand.
GTTATACCCACCTTCCTCCAGTTTATTTGGTCCAAAATTTCTTCATTATTAGCTTCGTCTTATCTTTCCTCACTGTTCTATTTCTCAAAAGTCATCTAGAGAATATGAACACTTGAAAGTGAAACCGGAAGAATTTATCCAACTTGTCATAAAACTTGTGTTTATCGGTGATAACAACTCGCGGAAATTAATGTCTTTCTTCAAGTCGATAATTTTTACTCCTTTTTTTCTTTTTCAAATTCCAACAATAACAGGAATTTTTTCTTTTGAAAGGCAAAACCACAAGGTTTGGAATGAATGAAAAATAGATTTTATAATTTTCGTTTTTGTAAAAAATCTTGGCATTTTTCGTCAAATGCGGTCTTTTTATCGAAATATTTATTTTCATTTATTTTTTATTTCTTTATTATTATATTATTATTATTATTAATATTATTACTATTATATTATTATTATATTTATTATTTATTTATTTTTATTTCTTTTCATTTACTTATTTTATTATATTTTTAAATTATTTTTTTAGCATTCTATTATTCAGTTTATTCACAATATTTTTGTTCTGATGTTTTAAATATCTTTTGGCAAACTAATTTTTTTGTTTACTATTATTAAAATCCTTTTGTGTAATAAATTTTTTGCTTTCAGTCAAGGCTTTATTTGTTTTGAAAATTAAATATTTTAATAACTTTTTAGGACTTTAGAGTCTAGACCTTTTTTGTTTTAGCAGTTTTTGTTGGGACAATTTTCATTAATTCAAAATAAATTGTAAAACAAAGTGTCCTCAAATCATCTGTTTATTATATTGTTTAGTTTGTTTCTTTCGTTGGAATATATTTTAATCGATTCAGATAAATTTTTATTTCAAATTTCACTTGTTATTTGTTTTCATGTATTTTTGTTAAATTTACCTCAAAATTTTTTAACAAATTTTTTATTTTGTTTGTTTTTCTTCTGTCAAGTTAAATCTTCTTTAAACAGATTAATTTATTCTCGAACTAAATTTTCGTTTGTTCTGTTAGTATTAAGTTTGTTTATTATTTGCATTATTTTCCCCACAATTTAAATTAATTTAGACAAATAAATCTTTTTAATAATTAAAAAAATACTATTATAAAAGAATTACAAAAGAAAATTTAATGTGTAATAATTAGAATTTATTACAATAAAAATTTTAAAATAAAATTTATCCTCAAATAAATTTTCACTTTCATGATTGGTTTAGTTTAAAACGGGTTTTAGTTTTCCTGTGTTTTATTATTGATGTCTTACTTATTTATTAATTATCGGACGATAAAGATAATAATGAACAAAAGCGTCATGTTTATTATTAATTTATTATTTTCCTTTTTCTCAAATGTTGCATTTTATTTATTTTTTTTTTAATAATAAATTTCCTTTAACTTTTTCGATATGTAAATTAAATAAATTTAATCATGAATTTTTAATGCTTTATTATAATTATTTGCAGATCTATTATTTGTTATTATTATTACTATTATTATTACTATTATTATTATTTCATATTATTATTATTATTTCTATTATTATTATTATTATTATTATTATTATTATTATTTTTGTTACTATTTTTTAATATTATAATTATTTGCACTATATAATATTTAAATACATTTTTTTAATATTATAATTATTTGTACTATATAATATTATTTTTATTATATTTATTAATTATAATTATTATTATTAGTTTAATTTAATTTCTGCAGGAAAAAATCGATTATCGCATGTTTTGTGTTTTTTATACTTGGAACATAATCAATGCACACTTTTTTATTTACATTACTCATTACAAAATCACGTGATTATCATCTTTTGTAAAGAAATATGGATCGCAAACTACAATGAAATATTTTGAATTTCAATAACACATTTCCTAAAAATTTATAATTTCGTGAAATTTCAGCCATTAAATAAAATAGCAAGTAAACAAAGTCTTTAAATTAAAATTACAAAGCAGGTTTTTCCATCTCAGGAATTCATGAGATCACTATAAGGAATCAAAAAATCCCCGTCAATAAATCAAAAACTTAAATTTCAGTTATTCATAAAAGCAAATTTTATTCTTTTGCATTTTTTTAAACTACTTTTTTTCTACTTTTTCATTAAATTATATGAATTGTTTTTTAAATAATTTTTTAATTATTTTGTTTTTAAATTAATTAATATTATTTTTGTTTAATTACTTTTATTAATTACTCTGCTTTTAAATTGTTATTTTTCTATTTTCAATAACATTAACTTTATTATATTTTAATTGTACATGATATTACATTTTTTTACTTAAGTAGTTTTATTACCATTTTAATTATTGTATTCCTTACTTTTATTCGATTAGCTTTATTAATTAATAATAAAACTTTATTTATTAATAATAAAGCTTTATTAATTAATAAAATAAAGCTTTATTAATTTATAAATATTCACTAACATAAATTTCGTTAATTTTTTTTCTGCTTTTATTCCGTTTTCGCGATTATTTCTCTTTCTGTTTTCACATAATTTTTATCAGTGGTGTAACTATGCATTTTGGGCCCCCGCAGTGAAATCCCATTTCAAGATATTTAAGAATACTTAAAAATATCAAAAAAAAAAAAAAATTCAAAGTATTTTAAAACACTTAAAATTAGTTTAAGAAATAAAACTTTAATTTATAATTATATATATATATATATATATATATTCTATATATATAATTATCAAAAATGTGTTTAAAAAACGTTTTTTATTTTTATCAGGGCCTGGATCGGGTGTAGTTACGCCACTAGTCGCACTTCAACTCTAAAGTTTAAATTAAACAGACTCGTGCAAAACAAGAATGTTTTCTTATGGAGAACTATATGTGTACTTTTTTCAAATATTCAAATGGCTAGAGTAAAATCGAACATTAATTTCCAAATTTAATCTGTTATCCTAATTCCGTTATGCTTGCAAGATTCTTTGGGTAGCTTTTACGTAATATTTTAATTCCAGCATGAAACGATTTATGTTATTACGTTAATCGTAATATTTTAATTCATTAAAATATTACGTTAATCGTAACATTTTAATTCATTAAAAACTGTTGAAAGTATTTAAATTTTTATCCTTAAATTTATAAAGCAAATTAAAATAAATTTTACTTAAACTTAAATTGAAATTATTTTTTTATATGAGAAAATCAGTTTTACACAATCACTTAGAATTGAGGTTAGATTATAGTCGACTCTATGAATAGTGCTGCAGATTTGCAAATCGATGAAATTCTCCCCAGAAAACGTATTTCACTCTCGAGTGTGCTCCGAGTATTTGCGTCGCTCTGACGCTTAGGGCCGGGTCGGCAGAGAGGGGGTAACGGTTGAGCTGAAATTCCAAGAAGACGCTCTCTTCACGGCGGCACTATTCATGGAGGCACTAGTCATAGAATCGACTGTATATTCAAACTAATGTCAACTCTAAATTTCTTGGAGTGAGTTCTCACTCCAAGTAAGTTTTTAAAATTATTTCAATTAGTTAATTATTAAAATAAAAAAACAATAATATAAAATACAAGGCTTCCCTATGAGAAAGCAAAAACAATTAAATTTTGTTTGTACGATATTAAAAACGTACTTTTGATAGAGTACATCTAGATTGATATTTTTTATATAGTGGTAATTAATACTAAAGGCAATCTCGTAAAAACCCAAGGTGAATAGCATTTTATTGAGAAACGAAAAGTGTTGCTTGTTATCTATTTGAAAAGACTGGGACGCAGATGAACTTGAGTTCCAACTGTTGATAACGAGAAATTCTAAATAGTGAATTTAAAATCTGTTTTCTTTCAGTCGACGGAATTTCGCGCGTGAAACGTTGTTCTCTCCTGATGAAGTCTTTAAACGGGAGCAAAAAATGGATAAAAGCAATTCGAGAAAGAGACTCGAGAAGAAAAGCAGGTGTTGAGGTGCTTCTTCAAATTACATAAAAGCACAATTTTTAAGTGACTGATTTTTCGGGCAGGGTAAAATCAAATAGTGCTTACTGTTTTGTGAAACGTTTCTTCCAAAAATCACGTTAAAATGCACCAAGTTGACGAAATGGGCGAAAGCAATTCGTGGGGCTATCAGAACACTTTGGTGAGTTTTATAAAAACTTAAGTAAATAACAAAAATAACGAAAATCACAAAAAGTGCATGAAAAATAATGGCAATTTAAAAAATTGACAATAGAAGAGAAATAAAAATATAAAAAGGAGATTTTACAGTAAAGTGAACAAGTGAAAGAAATGTGCAAGAAAATATGAAAATTAAAAAATGTTCAGACTTAATTTCAAAATTTTAACTTCCCAGTAAGAAGAACAGAATTGAAAAATAATGAATTGAGATCGTTTTCGAGTGAAAATTAATTTTTTGAAATTCCTTTTGAATACCTTTTTTTAAAATCCTTTGTATCCTGTTTGTGTCTTTTGTTTTTAATTTAAAAAAAAGTTTGTAGGTTAGGTTCTCAACGTCGACGCGTCGATAGAACAATAGAAAACAATAGACCGACGCGTCGCTTTCAACGCGTCGACGTTCAGAAACCACCTGTTCTGGACTCTCCTTTAAGGTAAATCCACATGTGAAGTTAACAAGTGTTGCGCGCGCACTTTTTCACATGAGAATACGCGTATCGCGCTGAGCGCCGAATAAAGGAAAAATTTGCGCGCGCAATTTTTCTTAACTTCACATGTGGATTCACCTTAAGCTCCAGGTGGCATGGCGGCGCCGCGTTTGGCGCGCCTCCCGATAACAAATTAATTATTAATTATTAAATATTAATTTTCTAATGGAAAATAAAATTACTTTTTATAGAATTTTGAAAACAAGATCATTATTTGGAGATTGAAGAAGACTAATTGTAAGAAATAAAAAATATTAGAAATTGGCATTAATAAAGATTCATTTAAAGCTAAAAGTTGGTACTATAATTTGATTTAAATGTACTGGCGAAAAAAATATTTAGAAATTTTTTAAAAAACCCAATACTTTTCAATCACTCTTCTTACTGGGTTGCAAAATTTCAGCGCAAGTTTCTCGTAGTGTTGCCGCAAGATGAGAAGACACAATTCTTTTTATTTCGTCCTGTCTTAAAGCCTTAATTGCCGAGACAAAAAATGAATCATGTTTCGAAAAAGTATCTTAATGCATAAATTTCCATAAAAAAGAAAATTTTCCGGAAAAAAGTTTTATTCAATTTTGATTCGTATTTGTTTACTGTTAATTACATAATAAATTTCTAAAAATTGCCGAAAGTATTTTAGAACTGAAGGCTAATTCCATTTCAAATCATGCAGGCCAACCAACTTCAAGTTGTACATTTCAATGCCCCTGAAATGTTATTCCTTATGAAAAATAATGAGACACGTATTTTTTTATTTTGTGAAAAAAAAATTTCTTGCAAAGTTACGAGGATTTGAAAAATTTTGTGTTTAATTTGCGTATTAAAAAAATATAAAAATCATGTATATTTTGTCCGGTCCACCAGGGAAAAGAGCATATTTTTTACTCGCATCATGTAATGTGTAACAATGTCCAAAAAAATGTATTTAAAAATTAAAAAATTTATTTTTCCAATAATTACAATATTTTTTTTAGTATAAAAATGTTAAAATATATTTTTTGTTATCTAAAATAAAGGTTTTTTCAAAGATCTATGCATGGGTCCTTATTTTCAAAAAATGAATAAAAATTATAATAAATCGTATAGAAATAAAGAAAATACATAAAATGTTAATAAATTATTTATATTTGTATAATGTTAGTGTTAATTAATATTCATATTTTTTTCGCAGTCAGAAATGACTTTCTGGTTTGAGGAAATGATAAGAGTTTGAACATTGTTAAATAAATAAGTGTAGTGTCTATGTGCTATATTATTTGTATTGTAAGGTAAAGACAGAATTTACAACTTTTTAAGAATCTAAAAATTTTAATATTTTTAAGAATCTAAAAATTTCAATATTTTTAAGAATCTAAAAATTTTAATATTTTTAAAAATGAGCGAGCAGTACAGGCAGAAATGTATCATATTTATATACAATTAAATAGTAGGGTGTCACAATTTTTTTTTATTGATTCTTTCCCCCTTTGTTTTAAAACACATATGAAATAAAACTAAAAAAGAATTGTATTTATCTATTTTTAATTTAATCTTTACTCTTGCTGACAAAATTACCATTGTATTCCAAAGTGAAAAATATACTTTACGTTTTGTAGAGAGATCCCCCTTCTCTTAGAACGTTACGTCATTAGTGAACGTCCCCTATTAACTTTTGCACAGAATTTGTCCAATAAATGAAACAAAAATTACAGGCCTTAAGGCAAATGAATTAAAATTATAAATAAAATATAAAAAAATAAATAAAAAAGTCCTTTACCATTTTTCAAAATTTTGAGCCGTTCCGGAGCTACAATGGTTCGAAATTCGAACCAATCATATGCTTGCGACGTAGCAGAGGCACCGCTCCACTGCGCAGTCGTAACGGTGGAGGGGATGGATAACTAGCTTGCTTGCCAGTGGCCAATTTCGAATAAATTGTCGTAACTCCGGAACGGCTGAAAATTAAGAAAAGTGATAAAGACCTTTTCGATTCAATTTTCTTTGTTTCATCTGTGGATTTAATATGTTCGTTTTAAGACTGGACACTCTGTTAACGAAAATACAATATTTTACCATGTTATTTTAATTCTTAAAAGTTTCTTAGGTCAAAAGTAAAAGAAGAGCGATAAATATTTTTGTAAGTTACATTTTTTTAATTTTAGGGAGTTAAATAAAATAAATAAAAGAAGAGCGATAAATATTTTTGTAAGTTACAACATTTTTTTTAATTTTAGGGAGTATCAATTTTTAGACATTAATAAAAGGATATTTAAAAAGGAGACTAAATGATATTGAACGCATTTTATACCATTTACGGAAAAGTGGATTTTTCACGTAGAAATTTGATGGTAATTTTCAAATCGTCAATGACACGGGTTAATAGTAAATTTAAAAAATAAATGAAAAATAGGTGTCTCATTTTTTGGGAATGGAGCAAATTTAGAAAGCAGTATTAACAACTTTTTTGCTAATTTAGTATAATCATTTTGTTATTTTAATTATTTTTTTTTTGTTAATTAGCTATTCGAACATAATTGTTACATGCAATAACACAGTGACACAATTTTCACCATCTACTTTATAGTAAAGAAGCTTCAAAAAAGCGCCTTATGATACGCTCCTTACTTAAATTGGCGCCTGCGCAGAAATGTAAAGATCGCGAGCAACGTCGCGAAAAAGATGGAGCAATTTCTGCGCAGGCGCATTATTCGATCTTTTTTTCTCTGAGTTGCTCGCGTTCTTTTTCACATTTCTGCGCAGGAACCAATTAAAGTAAGGGGTAGAAGTAAGTAAATAATAAAAAACAATGAAGTAACGCCTCGTTTTCAGCGCGTCGGCGTTGAAAATCTAACCTCAAACTACCCACTCTGGACTCTTCTTTAGGCGCACAGATTGAAGTCCCCTCGTTTGGTAAAGTGCGTCTGCGCAGGAAACACTACGCACGCGCACTACAGTCTTTTGGTTCTGCATTGGCCTTGACTCTGTTAGTCTCGCGTCAGAAAAGTACGAGACAAAATAAATTGACGGCCTTGGCGTATCCCGTCTATCTCGACTCTTGCGGCAACTCTAGTTTCTAAACAGATATACTCAATTTTGCCATAATAATATTAGCCACTGAACTAAATCAATCTAACCGAAAGACAAGTATTAGAAATATTTTTCAGCCCAATCTTTCACATCATTTTTTAGAATTTTCACTTAACATGTAATTTTAACTTTCTAGTCTTCATTTTATGGAAACTTCATTTTTCCGAGCATTTTTCAGAATATTTCTCAAACAAAATTGTTATTTACACTTCTTTTTACAAAAGATAATTTATAAAATATGTAAATGATTATTAGGCTAATTTATTAGTTTTTAATTGACAGAAAATTGAAAATCGGGTTGCTACGCCAGAATTCCGATTCTGTACAGATTGATTTCAGTACAGTGATTATGACGAGGGTGTGACAGGGAGCAGGTTGGGAATGTGTAGGAGGGAGAACTGGCGCGCGCAACGACGTTATTACTTCTGGCGCACGATGCCCCACTGGAAAGCGAATTAAAGTGTAGATTATGTCTCAAAAAGTTCATATGGTCCTGATATTTTTAAATCACCTTGCCTCTAGTGACGCGACGCAAATTCTCTATAGCCCGACAAACAATGTACAGAATCGGCGTTCTAATGTATTATTATTATTATTATTTTTGTATTATATTATGTATTATATTATTTAATATTTTATTCTATTTGACTTATTGCCAAACAGTTGATTTAACCTCAAAATGACGTCAATTTTGTGAAAAAGAGTAAAATAGAAGCCGCAAAGGAGATCTATACTCTTGTCTCATTCACTTATATAGGTTTAGTGAGATTATTAAATAATAATTATTTTTACTAAATTGTTAAATAATAATTATTATTACTATTGTTAAATAATATTAATTAAATTAAAAATCTATAACAATAATAATATGATGATTGAAATAATAATTATTATTAAATTAATAGAAATTAGTATTAAATTATTATTATAATAATAATTATTAAAATTATTAATTAAATTAAATTATTAATAAATAATTATTATTAAATAAATATTATAGCTATTCAAAATACATAATTGAAAATATATAATGTTATATATAAAAAATTTGAAATTTTCAAAAATTATGCTGATTCCAAAAAAGGCAGAAACAGAATATTTTTAATTTTGCTAAAAAATCGATTATATTTATTATCACTTGGAAATTAGTACATTTTCAATATCCAAAGAATTTTACTTTAAAATTGCCTTTCCTTTAATTTGAATGAATGAGATTGTCGATTATTATTATTAAATAATAAATATAAATATTAAATAGTTTAAATTATGTTAAATAAAAATTCGAAAACATGAAAAACATGTTAAATTAATTTTCGGAAGAATAATTTATGGAAAGTAGTCTTTCGATTAGATTGTACGAAAATTGTGTCTAAGCTTGATGCAAACTTGCTTTGCAAGGTGGCTAATATTCCATATGCAGAAAATAGTAATTGAAAAATTCTTATAATAGTCTTATGTTTATTGCACTTTTTATTCACCTGTATATCTGCTACTAATATATCAATATTTTTTTAAGTGTTTGCATGCATCATTTATCCTTCCTTTCAACAATGTAATTTTAATAATCAGGATTGGCACAATATATATGAAATCTGCAGTCACAACAGTGAAAAACACGTAAAGGATTAAAAGAAAAATTCTCAATTTTTGAGGATTTCAAAATCCAGGGATTTCATATTGAGGGTTCGCATGCAATAACTGCCTTTGCACGTGAACCACTAGCCTTTACTTGAGTGTGAGCTCAGAGGCAGTTATTGCACGCGGGCCAGAAACAATTACCTATTAAAATAGTCAATTTGATTTACATAAAACCAAAAAAATCTAGAGTAGGTGTGTCTTGACTAAACATCAAGATTTTTCGATACCTGGACTTTGAAATTAAATTTTCTTTTCTGAACCTTGGTATCATATTACAAATTTGAAGTCAGAGTTTAAAAACTCAAAATAAAAATTTTCCTAAAAGGAAAAAATTCACGAATTAATTAAAAAATAAACGAATTAATTAAAAAATGAACTAATTAATTAAAAAATAAACGAATTAATAAAATTAATTATTACATATAACATGACACAAAAGTAGATACCTTTTTTTTATTTGTAACAAAATGAGAATAGGAAGTGTGCAAAAATTTTACAGCAGAAGACTAATTTTATCTCCTTCACTATAGCTACTAGTTTTCATTAATTTTTGTTGAAATTAACTTTATCCATACGTTTTGGCCTCGTATTTTTTCTATTGAAAGTTTTATTCATGGCAAACTTGAAAAATGTTATACTTGAAAAATGTTATACTTGAAAAATATAAACGCAAGAAATCGTGTGTAACGTGACATCTTATGTAACCTGATCTTAAAGGCTTTAAACCTGACCATCATTCAATTTATACATAGAAATAAGGATCCTCATTATGAAACATTGTTTCGAACTTTTATGTTTGTATTTTGAGGAAAAATGTTTGCAAAAGACTATACCTTCATTTACTTTACGATATTTTTATTTTTTTTTTATTTTTTTTTATTTTATTTTTTCAAAAATTTTCTCTCTCGTGCACGTCAACACTGTAATTATGTCTGATTCGCATCTTTGGATTTTATTACTCTCGGTCAAAAATCGTGTAGAAATTTGTGTCGGCATTCATTGTATTCGCTCTTTTTATCACAACATACACCAAAAAGTGATAAAAATAACATACACCACTTAAATAATTAAGTAATAACCATTATGAAAAAAAGAATCCATTATGAAATGGACAAGAACCATATAAATTTTTTTTTTTAAATAAAAATAGTTGCAAATACAGTGTAACCGAACTTTTGACAAAATTGAAATTATTAATTTAAATTCAATAACTTTGATTGTAATCTGGCAAATTCAAAAATCAAAATTTATGATGGGCGCCAGTTCTTTCTTGGAACAATTTACAAAAAAAAAAAGAATATAATGGAAATAACTAAAAAGACACAAAATTACAACTTGTAGGTTGGAATAATAAACGCATTTATAATGATAAACGCAGCAAGAATAAGATTGGCATTTTAAAAAGGACCCAAACTTCTCAGGTACGATCGGGAGATGATTTCAGAAACGGATAAATAATTGATGAAAACGAAAAGCAGGAAAGATTCGATGAATTTCCATTTTCAACAAGAATTTAATTTCTAGGTTATGGGGGCAAAATTCACTTCATGCTGAATTGAAAGTTTTGGCGACAAAATCAAATTTCAATAATGAATTTATGATTATGGCGGTTAAATTCAAATTTCATATTTCATATTTCATATAAATAATAAATTTCTAAAAATCTGGGCGGTAAATTCTTAACTTCTGGCGGTAAACGTAAATCTTGATAACTTGAAAAACTTCGATTTCAAAGATGAAATTTTCTAATTCAAAATTTTCAAACGGTCGATATGGCATATTTCAAGGTTGATTTTCAAGGGGAATTTTTTCTCCATCAAAGTGGATTGATCCGGACAGTCATAATGATTACATAAAAGAAAGGAATAACATTTAATACTTAATTCCAAATTTTACAAATTTTGGAAACCCTTGAAATTTCCAACAGCCATAAAGATCATAAAACCGGTACAGAATAATTATTGATTCCAAAAATAAATATAGATGTTAATTTAATTTTGTGATGAAACAATTATTTTAAGCGAATTTCAAAAATTAAATGTGAATTTCAAATTTCATCTTTGTGAATTGTAAAATTGATAAAATTTTACGTCAGAACGGACTGCAGACAAAATCTTATTTCAATTTTCGCGAACGTCTTTCGAACACAGAAATTAATTTAAAATATTTATTAAAAATAGTTTAGGGTCTGTGAAAAATGTTTTGGATAAGCGAAAAAATTTAAAATTTTGAACTTCGAAAACGAGTTTTGAACTATAGTTCGTAAACGAGCATTTCTGTTATCTTGAATCCTGAACTCTGACCTTTTTTATTCCCAGACATAATTTTATCGACTCGTGGATGGGGGGCTTTTTAATCAAAATAGAATTTATAATTACTATTAACTTTCAAAAAACATAGTTTCCGCAAGGTTAGAGAAACATTTCGAAATCCAATTATCAGTATTTTTAATATTGTACGAGTTAAAGCAGGTATTTATAAAGAAATTTAAATAATGATATGATTATTGTGTGATAAATAAATACAAAAAAATTAAAATAATAGTTGTGTAAAATAAAATAGAATATAGAATAGAAAAATAGAACGGAATAAAATAAAATACAATAAATTAATACAATAAATTAATACAATAAATCAATACAATAAATTAATACAATAAATAAAATACAATAAAATGAATAAAATACAAAGAAAAACAAAAGAATAATAAAAGTGTAATTAATTTAATTTAAGTAAAAAAGTTTAATCCTACAAAAATTGGATGCATCAAAAGTACATGATAATATATAGATATATATATATAACAGAAATAATGTGCAGATTAGAATGACTTTTTACTCGTGAATATATTTCGAATAGACACAAATTTAAATATGTAATTGATTAGTATGAAGAAGGCTTTATTTAATATTCAAAGTGGTCTGCTGAAAAAAGTTTAATTGTCAAGAACGGTAAAAAGTGGAACGTACAAGGTGTTTTAATTAAAGCGTGAAAGCATTCGGAATATTTAACTACTCTTATCTCCAATATCACTGAAAAATAAAATGAAAATTAGTACACTTTGCTTTCAGGTTACACACAAAGTTCTTTTCTTCACACGAAAAATATATAATGTTTGATATTATTTTTATACAAAAATTTGACAACCTTTTTGACAGTTGATAACTGTCAAAAATTATTTTTGCTATTAGATTATTTAAAAAAGTGGATTTTTCTAAAAATAAAAAAAAACGTTCTTTATGATAGCTGTCAACTGTCAAGTTGACAGTTTGCCTTGAGAATTATAAACAACGACATCAGAAATGATTTAATTACATTTTATGTCAAAAATGTCAAAAATATTTATTTTAAATTATTTGTATAAATTTTTGTACAAATTGACAGTTTTTGACAACTGCCAATTTGACAACTTGACATTTTATCCTGGGATCATCATCAGCAAACTAAATAACATTTATAATCATTTGAAAAAATGGATTGAAAAAATGGATTTGTACAACATTTTAAGAATGTCTTTCTTTTCGACAGCTGTCAACTGTCAAATTGACAATTTGATTTAAAAATGATAAACAACGACCTCAAAAACAATTTAATAACATTTTATTCCGAAAATGTCAAAAATATTTATTTTGAATGATTTTTATAAATTTTTGTACAAATTGACAGTTTTTGACAACTGCCAATTTGACAACTTGACATTTTATCCCATAGGATCGTCATCAGAATCCTAAATAACATTCAAAGCCATTTAAAATAATGGATTTTTATAGAATTTTAAAAAAGGCTTCTTTGATGACAGCTGTCAACTGACTATTTGACAGTTTGCCTTGAGAATTATAAACAACGACCTCAAAAATAATTTAAAAACATTTTATGTTAAAAATGTCAAAAATATTTATTTTAAATTATTTGTATAAATTTTTGTACAAAATGACAGTTTTTGACAACTGCCAATTTGACAACTTGACATTTTATCCTGGGATCATCATCAGCAAACTAAATAACATTTATAATCATTTGAAAAAATGGA